>SNQJ01S0091494.1:0-12853 GCA_010110895.2 Picea sitchensis | reverse complement strand
CGGTACTCCATGTCTAGGACCATGTGGGCCTCGAGACATGATCTCCTAGTTATCCCTAGATATCGGGGATAACAGAACCTATATTCTCCGGACTCAAATGTCATTTTCCTGGTTTTCAAATTGATCATGGACTAGTTGTCAAACGCCCAATCCAGACCAAACAACATTGGGTAAGGTGTTGTGCCATCCACTATTTCAATGACTTCAAAGTCTGCTTTAGTGTGCACTCCATCTAGGTCGACTGTCACTCCTTTCGGTCTACTGATTGGTAGGACTATATGTTGGTTTGCTATTTTTAATTGAACAAGTGAGTATCCTAATGTTGGCTCTCCCATGCATTGCCATGTTTTCTTTGGTAATACATTCACTTCGGATCCTAGATCCAAGATAATGTCTCCCATATTGAAATCCCCAATGTTAGCATTAAGTCTAAATTCCCTACTTGTGCTTCTTCTTATGTGTAGATGATTAACTGTTTTTGGTTCTAGCTTTTCTTCCGTCTCGCTGCTACATTTTTCTAGAATGTTTTGCAATATTTTCATATATGATGGATCACTTAATACCTTTACACATGATTGCAAAAAGCCTTTGATTGTACTTACTTGTCCCATGGGTTGCATCCCGTTGGTGTGATCCAATGATGGAGGCATCTCGTATTTTGGTGCTTCCTTGTCTTGATGCGCAATTGAAGTCGATGTTATGTCCTCCTCCTGAAATTCTTGTCTGGCCTCTTTAAAGATCTCCTTTTCCTTCTGCGCGTCGAACTGCTCCCTTGGTTCAGTGTTCTTCTTTACCCATTGGTTCTACGTTGGTCCCTGTCAAACTGCGTCAGTGCCTGTTTTAGCTCCTCCATGAGTGACTATGTTGATATTTTGTCCTTCATCCCTTGCTTCAGCTAAAATCCACTGAACATTTTGATTGTTTTGATTCCTCTTTTCCTGAATCTTTACGAGTAATGTCGGACATTCCTCTGTGTCACGGTCCGATGCACGACAATAGATACAAGTTGCTAGTGGAAGTGGACATTCCCGTGCATAATGTCCCGGTTGTTGACAATTGTGACATGTGACTGGTCCTCTACCTCGTCCGAAACCTCCTCTGGTTCATCCTCCTCCTCTGTAGCCTGTTCGATCGCCTCTCGACGCATTATACTGTAGCGCATGATTATACTACGCGATATTGTACTGGGGTTGTGTCGGGTTGTACTGTGGTTGTGTTATTGTACAGTTGTTGCACAGTATTATACTGCAACTGCGCAGTGTTGTATGGAGCTGGAAATTGATTAAACTGTGGTGTTGCTTGCCCAGTCATCATTTATGCCTGCACTCTATATGCATCTGATGTTCTTTCTCGCATCAACTCCATAGTTCTGCAATCTTTATCATTGTGGCCCACTGACTTGCAAAAGGTGCAATACGAGCTCTTTGGAACTGTCTGGTCTTTTTGCATCATCGTGCAGTGATAAGGGTCGTGACCCAGTTTCTTGCATATTTCGCACCATAGTCCTCCCGGTGGTAATGGATTTGGCATACCTACTGCCATATACTGCACGAACGTTGGGCATTCGTTCTTGTGGTGTCCTTCCGTCCTGCATGTGGTACACCAAACGGCTTTGGATTCTCGTTTGTCCTTGTTCTTATTCTAGTTCAGCTAAAATGTTAGATTCTTCAAATCCTCCTTCAATTCTTCGATAGTTGGGTCCATCTGTTGATATTGGTTCTCTTCTAGTTATAATGTTGCCTGCAGTTATAATGTTGCCTGCAGAGCCTCTGCCTACATCTGAAATTTCTGTTGTCGTAAAGGTTATTTTAGGTGTGGGAGTAGTGAGTTGACAAACAGGTGCCGATGCTGCATATCGGTCATAAGGTATTTTAACTTTCCCTTCAGTCGCTTGAATCTTTGATCAATCTCCCATACAGACTCTCCTGGTTTCTGTCTTATTTCGATCATCTCGTTCATGTACTGATCCTCTGAGCTCGACTTCTGGAACTCGTTTATTAGTAACTTCTTAATGTCGGTCGGTGTCCTTGTTGTCCCCGGGGGCACTGTTTGTGTCTAGACTCATGTACCAGTCTAGTGCGCGGTCTCTTAGCGTAATAGCTAGCTGCGCGAGTTTGGTATCTTCATCAATGATATGTTTTGCTTCCAAGATCTTTGCACAAATGAACAAATTCTTCTCAGGGTCTTTTGTTGCTTCTCCTCAAAATTCTGGTAATCTGATGGTGGGACTGTGTCCTGCCATTCTGAATAATGAACTACTACCTCCTCCGCGCGGTGTAGATACTTGACTAGTGCTGCCTAAACTAGCTCCTCCAGTTGTTGCTCCTTGTGTAGATGTACTTCCTGTTGTCAGACTTCCTCCGAACTTCGGTTGTCTAAATGGTGGTGTTCTCTTTGGTGTATTAGTCGCACATGGGTTTATGGTTTCCATACTAACATTAATATGGATAGGATGGTTGCCTTCTCCTCCCGTTCTTGGACCTCTCGTTTTCCTCTCATATGTTGCGCATAGGATTTCCTAAATCTGCTCCACAGCCCAAAGATCCTCTACCTCTTCCTCATCGCTCGCCAAGCCTTCCCTCGCGGCTACGGCTCTCTTCTTGGTATTCACCTTATATTGGTAGGGTACTCTGCTACACATCTTTCCCGTTGACGCCAAGATCCACTTGATCTGGTCGTCATCCCTCACGATCAGGTCCAAGGGTTCCTCCTCCTTCTTTCTTTTATCCTTACCCCCTTCCATTTATCCTCTCTCTGTCAGTGCTTCCCCCCTTCCCCCATGCACACAGGGAAGTTTAGTTGTTTGATTCCATTGTCATTACACCTTTGTTATATAGTAGTATCTTAATAGAAGTATACAGTGATCGAATGTACATTCCTCGAGGTCTGCGTAAAAATTCTTGCTCCGCTATGCTATATGACTTCGCTGTGTCAACTGCAAACTCTTTTATAAAGCCTGCCACAATACTGTCAAGCCAAAAGTCTACTGCGCAGGTGACTTTGTTGTTCACTTGCTGTAACTGCTCAATCTGTACTGGGGTCCAATCTAGCTGTCGAATCCGGTTCATCGCATGGTTATCCTTCAACCTTAGTATCCACTCCTGCAGTAGATGTGAAAAATCACAGAAAAAGACTTCGTGTAAATCAGTAAACACGTATTTATCCAAATATTTGCGAGGTGTGATTCTAGGGTTTCTATTGTCTTTCTGTGCAAACTCTATCTCTTGGGTTCTCAACCAACCTTCGATTTCTGCTTTCGTAGGGTGCCACGGTCTCAACATTCCCTTCTAATAGCTCATTGCTCTCTTCTTTTCTTCGTTCTTTTCTCGCTCAATCTATCTCCTCTGCTCAGTCGTCTCTCGTTCATATCAACGACAACGGAACCATTTGTTGGTTTACTCTTCCTCCTTTACCGTCTAAGGTATTGACCCAGGGTTTGTCATTCGGGTTTCCAACAAAGCCTCTAAAACTATCGGCCCTCCTGGTAAACCAGAAGGCAACACAACACACAAAGTGCGTTGCGCAGTCTCACCCGAGATAGCTTTAATGGGTGGTTGTAAGACTCAGGTGTTTATAGCCCAGGATTGAGTATGAGATATGAGATCTGTATTCAGAGCCATCTACTATAAATTGTAATTGCAACCTACTGTACTCGCGACTATGCATTACCTTCAACAGTTATTCCCTTAACAACACAACCATATTTCATAGCAATATAATAACTCATTCATTCATTAAGCACAACAAGTAACTGTTGAAAGAAGACAAAGATATGCATGCATTCATCACATTACACAGATATTACCGTGGCTCACCCCTTCCTGGGCTACGTCCATAAAGATTTGGCTCTTGGCTCTTTTATTATGATAGTTCTGCATCTACAATGCCTCACACTTGTATTCTCCTCAGATGGGTAAGATCTTTATGAGGCAAACTAGATCGCACCAGGCTCCTCAGCCTGCGATCTAATCCCCAGATCTTCCTTCTTTCCTCTCCTCTAGCTCAACAGCTTACAAAATAGTTCATAACAACCTTACATATCGCATGAACTCGTACATATCTATGATGGAACAATAATGCATACAAAAAGGAATCGAACCCCTTATGATACCTACGTATCTATATTTATACATTTCGGGCTCTTCGGTCGTTTACAATACATTACCAAAACCCTAACCCTACCGATGTTAGGTCTTCCTCCCATGCGTGTGTGTTGTTCTTCCTTCCAACTGTCGCTTTCTTTGTGCACGTCTTCATGCATGCACGCCTGTTGTGTTTCCCTCCAACTGTTACTTCAATTTTTGCACGCTTTCTTTCCCCACGATCATCCTTCTTTCCACTTCGGCCTACTGCCAATAGATGCCCTTGCATTGGAGCCTTTCATAGTAGGCAAATCTACATTGTCATGGAGTCAATCTTTCACTTTGTGGATGCCTAGAACTTGTTAGCTTTCAGGTTTACTATGAAAGTGTTTACACCATGTTTGTGGGTGCTTCGGGAGATTTGAGGTGCATGTTGTAAGACCAGCCCCTTGGTGGTCCGTGATGATCTATGATGTATTTGCACATTAGAGATGGCTTACTTAGAGGTTGTTTGACCTCAACTGGGTGCTTGCATGACATGTACGATCATCCCTTTGATGGTGATTTGCACATTGGGGATGGTCATGATGGATTTACACATCGGACATGGCTTACCTAGAGGTTGTTTCACCTCAACTGAGTACTTGCCTGATATTCTTCCCTAGGGCGTTGGTGATCTTCAGACAACTTGGTGACATTCTACATGCTAGGCACACGGAGGTGATTGCTTTCTTTGAGAACACCCTACTTAAAAGGAGAAGTGTTTTGTATCTTGGAGGAGGTCGTTGTTGATGATTGCAGCTATGTGAGACATTCTCCAGCTTACAAACCTGTGAGATGTGGATCATTGCAACTATGTGAGTCTTTCTCCAGCTTGCAAACCTGAGAGAAAGCCCCTAAGAAGGGTGCGTGCTTCCTACCTGAGATAGAGCTGGAACATAGAGATGACCTCCTCCATTTAGAGAGTTGAGAAGAACTCCAGATGATTATCCAATGGGAAAGGCGATCTGTTGAGTTAGATGTGCCTGTGGTTGAGCACAAGGTGAACATGTGAAATCCCAAAGTGTTGGGGCATCGTCATGTGAACAGAAATGAAGATGATCTATTAGCCTCCTCTGAGCAGTAGAGTTGACGAGAAACTCCAGATCTCCTGTGTAAGGCAGTGGGAAAGATAATCTGTAGAGTGGACGTGCCTGTGGACGAGCACAGGTGAACGTGTGAAGATCTAGCTCTTATGTGTAATGAAGTGAACCAGAGATATGGACATCCCTATGGGTGTGCCCCTAGTAGATGAGAACTAGTGGGTGTATCAGATCCTTTCTATATTATCCAAGAGTCAGACCTGCCTGTAACCCTAATAGTAATGTGAAGGGTACAGGTCGGCCCCACCTTAATATGACTGGAAATTAATGTAAAAGATAATTAATCTGGTTAATATTAATTATATTATAAGCTAGTGAGGTCGCCCCTGTTGTTCCAATATACACTTATGTTGACAGGTTCAAGCTAGTATAAGTAAAGGTAAATTTCCCATTGAGGAAACAGATCTTTCATGTGAGTTTGGAAATTTCAGCAAGTACACTTTCTTGGGAAAAGTGTGCACCTCTCGTGGGCACTAGTCTTCTAGGGTTTGAGCTCCCTCTTGTGTGCTAGGATTTATCTTGGTGGTGAAGGTCTTTCTCTTGAGGAATATAGCAAAGGATTTGGCTGGGTTTTCTTCCCTTGTTGAAAAGGGTTTCCCAAGATACTTCTTCTGTTCTTGTGCATGGTGCTTCTTATTGTGATCTTGGTTGTTGCAACATTTATGTTTATGGTTAAATGCTAAAAATGAAATGAACTTCATGCTTAACCTTGACTATTGAAAAATCAACACTCATTGGGCCAGACATCATGGGGTAGCTTGGATGGTTGTATAGAGACTTGTAGTTGACTTGGCAATGCCTAGGTTGCAACAACGTTCATGCAAGGGGAGTGAAGCCAGTAGAGTACATGGATTAGGAGGTTTGTTAGAGTCAATGGAGGCTTGTAGTAAGAGTGTTTGACACACCTTGTGGAGCGCCCTTGCATTAGAGCCTTTCTTGTGGACAACGTCACCTTGGAACTTCACATGTTTACCCTTGGAGTGTAGCACTCCATATGTGTGAGCCTACATGTATCTTTGTAGGTTTCTTATAAGGGCATGGGCCCACATAGGTATTGTTAGCCTCCCTTACCTCTCATATATATAAAGATAGAAAATAGAGAATCCTTTCATTAATCATCATTGTACTCATCTCTTTGTACTTGTCTAATTAGAGTGATACACTAGGGTTCATGAGGAAACCCTATGAGAAGTCATAAAAGGGAAAGAAGATGTCTTTGTTGGGAGCTCGCTTTTGTGAGATACTAGGGTTTACTCTTGTGAAGAAAACATTGGAGATGATGGTCTTTCTATATTTATTCACTCTTATCACTCTTGTGTTAGAGATGTGACTAGAAGGAGTGAACTCCACTAGTACTATCTTCCTCTACACCATATCTCGAATGTAATGAATCACGGTGGGATCCAATATTTGATCAGACAATCCTGCAAGGAGCTTTCGAAGCCACACTGCTTCGCATACTCCCATACATACTGCAATATACTCAATTTCTGTGGTACTCAAAGCCACAGAAGTCCGTTTCCTGCTACACCAGGAAACCATGGTAGATCCAAAATTGAAGCAACACCCTGAGGTGCTCTTCCTGTCAACTGCGCTCCCTGACCAATCTAAATCAGCATATCCCTGCATTCTCATGTCAACACTAGAAGCACGTTTCAGCCCTATCCAACTATGTCTCGCAAATATCTCAACACATGGTTCACAGCCACCCAATGTATCTACCTCGATTGACTCATGAACTAGCTAAGTGCACTCATTGCATAGCAAATATCTTGTTTGATTTTAACCAGATACATCAATGATCCAATCACCTATCGGTATATGGTCAGATCAATCAAGTTTGAATAAGAAGAAGATTCACTCAGTTTCTTCATATTCATCACCATCGGTGTGGTCATGGACTTATAGTCCAATATTCCAAATCTCCTCAAGATTTCAATTGTGTACTTCCCCTGACTCAGGAAGATCTCATCAGTTCTATGCCACACCTCAAGTCCCAAGAAGTAATGCATCATTCTGAGGTCCTTCATCTCAAATTTAGAAGCTGACTCATGCTTGCACCAAGTAATGAGATGCTCTGCTCCGGTGAGAAATAAATCATCAACGTACAGGATCAAAATCAGGGACTCACCATCAACAATCTTATAGTACAGGTTGGCATCAGCAACACTCTTGCTGAAACCCAAACTCATCAGGTATCCATCAATCCTCGCATAACAAGCACGTCGTGCCTGCTTGAGTCCATACGAGGCTTTCTTCAACTTGCACACATGGGACTCCTTCCCATGAATCACGAAACCATATGGCTGCTCGATATACACCTCTTCCTCAATCTCACCATTTGAGGAAAGTTGTCTTCACGTCCATCTGATGTAATCTCCAACCAAAGGCTGAAGCAAGTGCAATAATCATCTAAATGGAGGTATATCGAGAAACAAGAGCAAAGGTCTCCTCATAGTCTACTCCCTCCACCTGAGAGAATCCTCCGGCCACAAATATCGCTTTGTGCTTCTCGATGCTCCCATCAACTTCATGTTTTATCTTATAAATTCACTTGTAAGTCACCACAAACTTCCCTTTGGATCTCGAAACAATATCCCACACATCGTTCTTCATGATGGACTGATACTCCTCCATCATGGCATCTCTCCATACCGACTGACTGGATGCCTCATCATAATAGGAAGGCTCAGAATAAGTGATGTGGCTCAAAGCTGCAACATAGCTCGAAAATCTCGGAGGTCTCTTACTTTCTCTGAAAGTACCACGAGGAGAGCATATCTCTCTGCCTCCTACAAAGTTTGATGAGCCCAGGAAGGCCTTTGTCGGCCTACTACAATATCTCTAAGAACATCAACAGGATGTATTGGGTCAACAAGCTCAATTGTCTCCTTCTAAGCTACTGAAGGGTGAGGGGGAGAAGACACCATCTCCTCCTGCATCTCATTGTCAATCTGCATGTGAGATCCTCTAGATCTCCTGAAGGCTACCTCCTTCTCAAAGGAAACATCCTTGCACACATCAATCTGTCTTTGACCTGGGATGTAGATCTGATATACCTTCGCCGATTAACAGTACCCAACAAATGTACCCTTCCTAGTTGAAAGGTCTAACTTCGTCGTTTTCTCCTTGGGTACGTGAATGTAAACAAGACACCCAAACATCCTGAAGTGTCCAACCTGTCACTGTAACCAACCTCTCACAGTCACTGCCACTGTCTCATCCATGAGACCAAATCCACTCAAGGAAGCAACTGTCATAGGCCCACACAAATATGAATGCACAAAGTCCAAGATCCCCTTGGATTTGTTGTCACTGCTCGAAAAAGATTCATTGGTATTTGTGCCAAGAGCAAAACCTTTGCAAATGCCATCATGCTCAACACAGAGTTGTGGAAACCCTGTCACCATATTCCCTAGAACTAGAAGAGCTCTATAATGCAAATGAGCAAGTCTCATATGCCATAACTGGTTGAACTGTCAATCTGTACAAACTCCGATCAGACTGCTTCATGTCTCAAACCAGAGATCATCTAATAAGTTGTCTTTTGCAACCGTCACTATAGCTCCCTCTCAGAGCTATCACTAGTGATATTCCTCCGAGGTAACCTGCCTGGAAAAAGAAAACGAAAACAACAACATTTCCATGGCAACCTCCATGGAATTTAGAATATAACCTACCCGGAACAGAAAACAAAACAAAAATATCTCCTAGAGGGGAGATAAACAAATGCATCTCTAGTATTATGTGGTTAGTATAATGATCATAACTCCAATAGATCAAAAACATACGATCGCAATGGTTCCATAACACAACTAGAGGCATATCAAAAACAATCAAAACTGGAGGGTGCGTTGTTCCTATGAATGTATTGGATTTGAGATCCCTCTGGATCTAAGTCGTTGCTTGGACAAAAGTCCCTTGCCCTGCAAACACCTTCATGATAATGAAATAAATTAACATATACAAGGACATACCTCCGGCTGCAGCGGCAAACAACAACACCATCCAACAACATTAGTGAACCCTAAAACTTCAAAGTGCTCCAACTTGCAATCCAAAGGTAGCGGGTGATGCGTTGGACTAGGGCACACTTGACTGTGAAGAAAATAGGCCCAACGATCAAGGGAAAGTGCTAAAACTAGATTGACAGGAAAGGAGAAGGGACTTTTGTCCAAGCAGCGACTTAGATCCCTCTGGATCTAAGTCCCTGCTTGGACAAAAATCCCTTCTTCTGCAAACACCTTCATGATAATGAAATAAATTAACATATACAAGTACATACCTCTAAAAGTAGCAACAAACAACAACACCATCCGGCAGCAATGGCAAACCCTAAAACTTCAAAGTGCTCGAACTTGCAATCTGAAGGTAGTAGGTGATGCATTGGACTAGGGTGCACTTGATTGTGAAGAAAATAGGCCCAACGATCAAGGGAAAGTGCTAAAACTAGCTTGACAGGAAAGCGGGGGATCGTTGTAGTCACAAGGGCAGCTGCAGAACTACAGCAAGAAGGTAGCAGCTAGCAGGAGAGGTGCTAGAGAAGCTTGTGCAATAGCTTCTTCAGGAACACTTCTCTGATACCATGTTGAATTTTTGAATACTAGACTAGTTCACAACTGCAATAAATAACCAGGATCACAAGAAGATTTAACCAAGCACAAATTACAAAAAATGGGTCTGCTCGTTTCTCCATAGGCAATTCTCTTTCATTGCCACCCAACCATAGGCATCCTTAAGTGCCACCCCCGAGCAGAGCATAGTAGTTATCCTGGGAAACCCTTCTACGCAAGGGGAGAAAACCCAACACCTTTTCTTATAGAGAAGATCCATGCCAAAAACAGTATAACCAAGAACAAGCTCTATTCACTAGAACAGACCAATAAGAAAGAATCCAACAATACTTATCTCAACATGGAGAGAACTCAGAATTGTAAACCCTAGCCAGAGTGCTAGAGCACTAGTCCACCTCTAGCGCACCACCATGACCAATAGATATAAGACTTGCGCTTTCCTTCCTTCAGCAGCTGCAACTACAACTCTCTTCCAAACTTGCGCTATGATATGTGCGAGAGTGTATCAATGAGAAGCCACCCTTATTTATACTAATCTAACCAGTGAACTTTTCCAGTGGGGCCGACTTGTCCTTTTTGAAAAATATATTTACTTTATCTTTTTCTGGCAGGCCGACTTGATTTCTGGAGCAATATATATCTTTTGGGGCTTCTTTAAGTCTTTTAATGGTTTTCCTTGACATCTTGGCATCTTCTTCTATACGAAAGGTTATCCCAGAGGTGAATACCTCTCGTAGCTACCAGAAACATCAACACTGATGGGAACTAATCCCAAGGCAGCAGGTGAGAGGTTGGGGTATAGGGTGGCTGAGGGTGCTAGGCATGCTCATTTCAATCATTTGGTGAGCAAGAGGAGAGTGGGAGCAAGGCAAAGAAAATGCAGAGAGGAACTGTTGTTGAAGGAGATTTTAGTGTTGGTTTAGGGCACTCAGTGGAGGTTATCTACAGGCCATATTGTGAAGTAGAAACATGCCATACTAAAGACCATATGCAACAGCAACAGTGAAGCTGATTTTTGAGCATATTCAACTAAAGAAAGAAGGCATAACCAAAGGGATTCTAGCAGCAGTTTGGGGTTGCACACAACAACTAGGTATAACCATCAGAAGAGGCCATAACAGGCTGTACAAGACGGCCAAAAGGAGGCTATACAGGCTGGAGGAAGCTGGGTTGAACAACATTTGTTTTGCTGGCCCAAAATCTAAGCATAATCCTTGTACTGTACTTTAAGAACTTTTGATTAATTTTTGTTGTTACCTTCTCTCTGAAAGCCTAATAAAGCTCCTCTCTTAGCTGGTTTTCCCCACACTGGGGTTTCCAAGGTACCCACTGTGTTAATCTGTGTGTTTGGTTTTATTTTCTTCCATTGTGCATGCATGTATACTCAGCTGGTGTAATCTTAGCATACATCAGATTTAAATTTCTGTGTTGAAATTATTTTCTTGGTTAAAATCTATTAGCTAGATTATCATAGTTTGTTGGGTATTAAAAGTTTTACATGGTATCAGAGTTGTGCCTCAGCAATTTTCTGCAGATTTTTTTAAGGTTCTACAAGCCCATAATCAGAACTTTCATGGCTACCAGCGTGAGGTATGAGGATAGACTCTAGGGGGGCTCAAACTATCTTTAGTGGAAGGTCAGAATCACAGCCGTGCTCAAGGAGAACAAGTTGTGGTATTATGTCCGCATTGTAGTTCATGTACCAATCCATAATCCTATTTCCTTGGACCTCCATGAGGCGAAAGAATCCAAGGCACAAAGGATTATCTTGGATGGTGTTAAAGACCACCTTATTCCACATCTGGCTAAGAAGAAAACAACCAAGGAAATGTGGGGTGCTCTGACCAAACTGTATCAGAGTGACAACCAGAACCGGAAGATGGCTCTTAGGGACAAGTTACATGCCACCATGATGGCAAGGGGTGAATTTGTGACTTCTTACCTCACTAAGCTCACACAAGTCAGAGATGAACTAGCAACAGTAAGGGATATCATTCTTGAAGAAAAAATGGTACGTATTGCCTTGAATCATTTTGGAAAACAGTGGGATGTATTTGTCAAGTGTGAGGTGGGAAGAATCAAGATGCCTACTTGGGAGAGATTGTGGGACGATTTCACACAGGAACAGATCCAGGAGGGGTCTCAACGTGGAGAGCAAAAAAAGAAATCTGAAGATGAAGACAAACTTGCCTTGGCAGCAAAGGGCAAGGGGAAGAGGAAGAAGAGTTCAGTTGAAGGAAACTCTTCAAGACATGGCAGCAAGAAGAGGTTTGACACCAGCAAATTCAAGTGCTTTGCTTGCCATCAACTTGGGCATTTTTCCAGCCAGTGTCCCAACAGGAAGAAGGGAAAACCCAAGAAGCAGAAAACTGCTACAACTGATATGGATGCATTTGCGGCGAGATTTGAAGATGAATTTTCACTATTAGCATGCCTATCCACCTCCATGGTAACTGGTACATGGTACATTGGCAGTGGTGCTTCATGCCACATGACGGGTGAGTGAGTACTTGAGCAACTTGAAGGAGTACAATGCCAACTTCAACATTGTAATTGGACATAATGCCAAGTACAGGCCCGCAGGCAAAGGAACTGAGGTTTCAGAGGGAGTCTGGTAAGCCTTTGTCAATTAATGATGTTTTGTTCATTCTTGGTTTAACAAAAAATATGATTTATGTTTCAGCCTTAGAAGATAAGGGATATGAGGTCACTTTTCGAGATGGAAGAGTACTCATACATCCAAGGGGTTCCAACGCTAGCATGGGGAAAGTGTTGGGAGTGGCAGCAACAGTGGCAGAGATTTGGGGGAGCTTTGGCATAGGCGGATGGATCATCTAGATCATGAAGCACTTAAGGTGCTCAGGGAGGTCGTGACTGGGCTTCCAGAGCTCAATTCTGATCAACACGGTGTGTGCAAGGAGTGTGCTTTGGGCAAGTACGCCAAGATAGCCTTTCCTAGTAGTGACAGCAGGTCCAAAGGAATTTTGGACTTGATCCATTCAGATGTTTGTGGGCCCTGTTATCGCACGGTTTGTAGGAAAGGTCCAAGGGCTTG
>SNQJ01S0091493.1:32723-44822 GCA_010110895.2 Picea sitchensis | reverse complement strand
AGAGCAGTGATAGACTGGCCCATTGGGAAGTGGTGCACCAGGGGTCAGATCGATGGGGTGCTTGACCTAGAAGTGCAGAGGTACCTCTGTAGGTGAGGAGAAGATATCCGAGTATTCTTCCACAACCTTATCTACTTGCTTCTTCTGTGTGGAAAGGTCAGTCCCAGAGACCTTGGATGTGGCTGTGATCTTTCTCTTATTTTGAGAGCGAATCACAAAGAAGACAAACTTCCCCATCTGAGAGATGACCTTCCTGCATTGCTTAGCATAGATCAATGAAATAACACTAGGTGGGACTACCTTGAGTATCCTGTACAATTTCATGTTCAAAGTAATAATAATACTACGAGGCCTAGAATCATATACAACATGATGTTTCCATAAATAAGGTTGGCCCAACATAACATCACAAACTTCGAGAGGAGAAACATCACATAATACCTCATCTCTGAAGGGCTTGATGTCATACGATAGTCAACACTATTGGCTGACGTGGAGATCGCTTCTTTAGCAGAGCCATCCAATAGTGTAGGGTTGTGGGTCCAGCGTTGTTGGAAAGGCGAGTTGCTTGATGACCTCTACTGAGATGAGGTTCTTCTCGCTACCGCTATCAACGCTGAAGTGCAATGGGGTTCCTTTTACCCACATCTATGAATGGAAGAGGTGCTCTCCTTCTTCTGGCTCGTCTTGTTCACCAGGATGGAGCTTGGTGGTAGCAACGGTGGCACTGGGTTCCGCGTCAATGATCTTTCTTCCCCTTTCTGGTTCTGGCTCAGAGTCAGAATCCGCATCTGATTCAGAGGCTTTCACTTCGACCACCAACGACTACTTTGAGCGGCAGTCAACAGTGTTATGCCAAGGGCTCTTATGGAAGTCGCACCACTTCCCGGTATCTTTATTTGTCTTTCCGGTGTCCTTGTTTTCTTGTGGCTTGGAATGGTTGTCTTGATACTGTCCATCTTTTCTCTGTCCTTTGTTCTATGGGTTGGGGTTGCCCTTTCCTGGATTTTGTTATGAGGGGTTCCGAGACCCAAATTGCCACGTCTTTTGTTTTAGCTTCTGCTCGATTTTGACGGCATATCGGTAGGCCATGCCCAAGGATGAGATGTCTAGAAATTCCATTTCGGTCTGGATGTATCTATGCAGAGCACCGTAATACTTGAGCACTAGATGTTGCTCCAAATTTTTGATACCCATATTGGTGCGCAAGGTATGGAAGATATTTGTGAAATCGGACATTGCTTGGTCTCTTTCTTTCCACAGTGTGGTCCATTTGGTATACAGGTCATCATAAATTCCGACAGGGTAGTATTGTTCCTTAATATCATCCCTAAAGGATTCCCAGGTGGTCGTGATTGAAAATAATGAGGTTTCCTTTGTTTCATTTTCCTCACATAAAGTTTCCCGACAATCTTTGATATGGGTAACGGATTTGAGGAGTGAAAAAGTAATATTTTCTCTATTCGAAAAGTTATGTACAGAAAAATACCCTTCTAGTAGATTCAACCACTTGTCTACAACATCTGTGTCTATCTGACCTTCAAATATAGGAATATTGAAGTTTATTTGTAGCATGAAGGGGGCGGCGCCTCCGTTCAAAGAAGATGTGTCGCCTATTGGTAGTCGCTGAAGGATTTGCGTGAAACTATCCATCATCTCGTTCCTATGTTGCGTGAGGGCTTCCTTAACCAACAGTTTGAAAGGATCTCCTGTCCTGACATCTTTCTTTTCTCCTGCCATGAGAGGTCGCTTGGGCGTGCGAGAACTTCTGTCCTCAAGAGAAACAAGCTTGAGACCCAACACTTTATACTCCGACCTTGTTGGGGACATGCATTAAGACGAAAAGGAGCAGACCCCTCTGATACCACTGATATGGATTTTATGAGCAGAATGAAATGAATACATATTATTAATAGGTGCTTAACACAAAATAACAGAGATATAGTAAAACTAATTTTCTATTCAATAATGAAATAAGATGAAACTGTAAAATGCAGCGGAAACAAGTTTTTTGGAATACTGATCCGGATTTTATGAGAAGAACGAAATGAATACAGATTATTAACAGGTGCTTAGCACAAAATAACAGAGATATAGTAAAATTGGTTTTCTATTCAATAATGAAATAAGATGAAACTATAAAATGCAGCGGAAACAAGTTTGCTGAAATGGTGGCGGCTTATCTCTGAGAAGAGATGTGACGGTTGCGCGCATTCGCAAGAAGAAGATTAGAATGAGGCTCTGAAGGAATTTTTACAATAAACAAAAATTCCAAAAACCCTAGACATCCAAAAACCTAACCCTAGGAGATGAAGCGCCAAAAGTCATGTGGGCCCCGTTTGGGTAAGTTAGTACATCAACTTCCCGGGGTCGTAACTTTTGCATACGATCTCTGTTTTAGGCGTGTGATAGCCCGTTCGAAAGGTATCATCGAGGGGATTCATTTTGGGGGATCAATAATAACATAGGCTATAATTGAGGAACTCGATCTCGAAAAACCTTCATTTAGGCCCTCAAAATGGCCCCGGAAGTTAAAACTACTAAAAATAGTAAATTGCCAAAATTGTTAGAAAATTGTTTTGAGCCAGTTGGAAAAGGCGGGTGGCCACCAATATCCATATGGATCAATGAGCCTAGATGTACCATGTTAGTGGTTAATGAGACAAATTTTTCAAAGTGAATTGTTGTTGAAGTAGACAAAATTCAAGTTCAGAGCCAAGGTTTCGACGTCGAACCTGGATGGGATGGATAAGTGGTCATTGGACTGGAGGTTTCAGGTGGAAATTGTGTCTAGAGGGTCTAATTTCGGACCTCAGAAACTTCCTGAGTGCTAATAAGTTACCTTGTTCGTGTTACGAAGCTCAGGAGGAGTAGTGGTATCGTAAAACCATGACATAAGTGGTATTGGACCGCAGAGTAATGTGGGTCATAAGATCTGTTGTTGGAAGCAATCTGGATGGTTAGAACCGTGTCTAGGAAAGAAAAGGAGAGCACTGAGGAGGAAATAGATCCATGGCCGTCGGATTTGAGCATAAAGGATCAACAATCATCCAATCCAGGTTGATAAGTGGTGCAAGATCCACAACTCCGGAGCGAGACAACTTCAGAAGTTCTATGATTGAGGAGAAAGCGAAACATCTGAAGTAGATCGCAATCGTCTGTTGCAAAGGACACACATCAATAGATCGTTTACTTTGGGTGGAATTACTTTGTGAGGAATAAAGTGTTGTGAGTTTGAAACTCCCAAAGCCTGAAGTGTCGAAGTCACTCTTAGTCATTGATCGTGAAGGAGGACATGCGTCAGTAGATCATGAACTCTGGGGGAAAGCGCACCAAGAAAAAGCAAGCGTAGAGGAGTTGAAACTCCCAAAGCCTGAATAGCTGAAGTGGTAAGTCATGGTGACATCAAAAGGGGGTGACGTGGACCTTTCCTATACCTTCCATGTGCCCTCAGCCGAAATGTTTACATTTGTACTATGTGGGCCCTGAGGTTGAATAACATAGTTAAAAGTCGGAGGACCCATAGTGGCATTGATCATGATACATAAATATTGACGGCCATGAGGCATTGTGGGGACCCAAGTTGCATGGGAGTTAATTCTCCAAGGCAGTACCGCAATCCAAACCACGATTTTCCTGGGGGGTTACGTGTCAGCGTCAGAGGAATTGCTGGTTACTCCAAACCGCGGATGCATGCCCCTACAATTTGAAAGGCGTTAAGTGTTGTGAGAAACCGTGGGTCCCAGTGTATGTGCGGCACCAGTTGTGAAGTCCGAAGACTTGACACTCCAAAAGGATGGTTCATAAGGGACCGAAAGAAAGAACTTTCAATTTTGTCTGTAATGTCAGGGTGACGAGACGTAATAACATCACCAAAGATGACTTGGAAGTGTTCGGAAATTAATTGTTTGAGGTGTTGGGGGTGTGAGGATGTGAAATACTCCGAAGTCCCAAAGCTTTGAATATATGAAGTCCCCGAACCCACATGCTCTTAGTTCCACAACGAGTGTCAGCTGTTGGATGTCGAGTAGTAGGGGACGGTTTATCTGCCTTACTTCGCGAGTTCATTAATTCATAACTTCGAGAGTCTGTTCTGATGTATTTTGAAGGTTTTTGAAACTCAAAGTTCCAAGTAAGTGTCTATCGACCTAGCACTTGGTCACAACCCTTGATCGCATGGGTTGGGACCTAAGAAAAATGGGCTAATGTCCAAAAATTATAGCAGAGAAGAACTTCGAAAGAAGAAATATGCGGGGATTATTGATTGAACAAGAATCACAGAGAATGAAAACTGAACGTTTTCTTGAATCAAATTTGTTTATGAATGTTGTGGGATTTGTTAAGGAATGATGGCCTGACAAATTTTGGTTGTCTACACATTGTGTTTGCAGAAGTTTAACGAGTGCCAGAACCGAATAGAGTTTCCACTGAGTGAAAATAAATGGAAGAGGCACAGACTACTTCCAGTTCACAGAATGAAGCAAAAGGAATGGATGTCCACTTCGAAGTTGAAGGATCGAACTCCAATGAACATGGAGAAGAGATAGATAAGGAAGGGCATATGATGAAAATCATTGATCGATTGTAGAAATATGCCCAGACTAACTGAGCAGATAACAAAAATCTCATGAAAGTCAGGGATCAACATGGAGAATTCAACCTAAAGTTGATGCGGATCTTGGAAAAGATCGAAAAGAAGTTGGATAAGGAAGGTGATTCAAGCAAAACAGAGAGTCATGAAACCCCTGAGAAGAAAATAAGATAAAGAAGCGTTAGCAGGCACCATCGTCACTCCTCAAAACATTCCAATAAGGAGACACACAGTTTTTCAAGCCCCTCTCCTACCAGAAAACACAGGAGATGTGGAGTGGATGAACTGAAGGGAGAAATGAACAAGATTAAGCCTCCTACATTTGATGGAGAACATAAGAAGGAGAAAGAAGTTGAGACATGGTTTCTTGGCATGAGGAAATATTTCCAACTACATAATTATTCCTCACATGCAGAAGGAAGAATTGCAATGTATCAACTAAAAGGAAAAGCATCCATGTGGTGGGATCAATTTGTGCAGGTGCAACACATTAGAGAAAAAGATGTTACCTGGAAAGAATTCAAGAAGTATTTTGAAAATAAATACATGACTAAAAGATATTATGATCGAAAGATGAAAGAGTTCTTTGAACTCAAGCTGGGCAACATGTCCATTATTGAATACGAACAAAATTTTTTGGAGTTGTTGAAGTATGTTCTGTTCATCAAGGATGAGACTGTCAAAATTCAAAGGTATCTGAGTGGACTAACACCTTCCATTGGGGACAAGATTGAATATGATGACCCTAAGACTATGGAAGAAACTATAAGAAGAGTGAAATTCTTATGCGAACATCAAAGAGAAAATCACACTTTTCGGAAGGTTTGGGATGACCAGAAGAAGTTTAAGAAAGAGAAGAGGCAGAAGGGAAACAAACCACCCTTTTTTAGGAACAATCCTCAAGGACAGTCAGGTTTTAGAGAGCCCAGGAAGGTTGAAGTAGGTGGGCAATTCCCAAGGAAGACACCTATGGAATGTTGGGGTTATAAAGGAAATCATAGGTATAGATATTACCCCCACATAAATGACAAAGTGAGAGCTATCCATAATGTTCAGCAAGTTGAAACAATGGAGGACATGGGTAGTAGAATACCAAGGATATATGTAGGCTTGGACAACAAGAAAGTTGAATTTCAATCACACATGATTTAAGTGGAAGGTATGATCAACAACCATGCCTTTACTATTTTAATTGATTTAGAAGCTAGTCATAATTACATAGATCCTAGAATGGTGGAAAGTTTGCATTTACCAAGAAGCAAGCATGATAGATCTTGGTTAGTGATAAGGTGATCATGTCCTAAGTTGAAAAAATGCTCAAAACTGGAATTGCTCAGAATTGGTTGAAACCAGAACGACCGGATAGGCTTCGTCGATACGATCCTAGCGCCATGAACGACACTCAAATCTGACACTGTATGTGAAAGTTATGCAAGTTTGAAAATTACAATTTGCTTCAAAAATTAGTTTGACCAGGGTTGACTTTTGATTTTGGAAAATATTAAAAAAAAAAGAATTTCCCCTGTGAGTCAATCAGTCGTCGACAAGTGTCAAGTTTCGATTGAAGGAGTGGTTGATTGGTTCATTTTTGGACCAATCATTGGGTGCCACATGGCCTGACCAGAGGTCGCCACATGGCCCTAGGTTGGTGAAAGAATTGGCAATCAAAATTTTGGTTCATTACAGGTTTCGAACGCAGGTCTCCATGCTGCCAACCAAACGTCCCAACCGGACCGCTTGCATTGTAGTTCTTAACTATGTTGGAGAAAAGGTCGTATTTAAAGTTTAAAGGTAGTTCAAATGGGCGGCAAACGGGGATAGCCCCCCATATACCATAGAACCAGGATCTAAAACCATGGTCTTAAGACTCCAAAACCCGCGGCATAAACAGTTATTCCTTCGCATGTGACCACGCAACATTCACATTTAATGCCACGGTTTTGTGTTATGGTCAGTTAACGTTAAACCAACCGACGGGCGTGGATAACATGTGACCGCCCGAATTTGATATTTAATGCCATATAAACAACGCGGTTATTCTGGAGCGTGCCTCCAAATTCGACAGATTTTGCCAAAATAGTCGAGGTTAACTCCAGTTCCCCAATTTTGGTGGAGTTGTTTTAGGCCAAACTGGACAAATGTTGTTTTGGTCATAATTTCTCCATTACTGAACCTTTTTGGATGAAATTTTAGTCAATTTCGAGGACTCTCAGCAGGCTGGAGCCATTGGAATGGGTGGCAGAGCCAACAAAGTTTATCTTCGGGTACTTTTTCTTCAGGGAAGCTTGGAGACCCATCAGGGCCTAGAGGATGTTGGGGTTGTTTTGGGTTATGTTTAACCATTTGAGGTGAAAAAAAAGTCAATTTATACTGATTTCTGCATTCTGAATTCATTTTTACACTTGGTTTGGTCTGTTTAGGCCTTCTTTTCACTGTATTACCAATTTAAGCATCATAATATATCAAGGACATGCCCATTGGGAGCCTTCGACCCGACAGATGTAGCCCAGGAGGGGTGAACTGTCTCATCATGTTGTTGTGTGTTTATGGTGAAGTTATTCTGCTGTGTTATTTAGATTAAAGATGTGAAATAGTAAATTAAAACAACTCCCTCACACTTAAATTCATAAACAATTACGAAAATCACTTTGTTTCACTTGCAAGACATTACAAATACTTTGCACACTTAATTTAATGGAATCGAATACTTTGAACAGGAAAAACAAATACTTTCATTTTCAGATCAGTTGGTATCAGAGCTCAAGATTAGAGCCTTAGAAGCTAGAGTTTTTACTTAGCATTGTTTTGTGCAAAGATAAAGTTATTTGTTTGTAAGTTTTGATGCTTACTAGGCTTAAACTCAAGAGAGGTGAAGGAAACTTGGTTAGTGCACAAAATAATCCACAACCAAGAAGGGTCGGAGAACCACCTCCAAGATCCATAGAAGCAGTTTCAATCATGTCTTCAATAGAGGGAGAATCTCCTAAAGATATGGATCCCAAGGAAGAAGAACGGGTATTCCATAAAGCTTTCTTGGATATGACTGAGATGGTGAGGATACTCTACCAATAAAGGAATGATAGGATTGTTGGAGAAGGGTCTATAAACCAGAAAGAAGGAGAGGGTTCTTCAGGAGGAAAGTAGAGTGATGACAAGTCAAAGAAAGGACATGGAGGAAATGGTGATCCACCATCCCCATATTCATCCTCTTCCTCTACATCGTCTTCCTTGACTTCGGTGAATCAGTGTCACAAGTCTAGAACCACTGGTAAAAGTCCATTTTTAAAGATTAATGTCAAATTTGAATTGCCTATGTTTAAGAGTGAAGTCAATGCAAAGAAACTTGACAATTGGATCAGACAATTGGAAGTTTATTTAAGGATTCAAAACCTTCATGATGATGACACCAAGATACAGTTAGCCTCGCTGAGAATGGATGGAGCAGCATTGGTATGGTGGGAAGCCAAGACCAAGGATGAAGTTAAAAAACACGGTAAGATTACTTTATCATGGGCTGAATTTATTACTGCAATCAAAAATTAATTTTATCCATTAGCTCATTTACAAAAGGCTATCATGCATTGGCAAAAATTTAGATAGCTTAAGGGACAAAATGTGCAATACTATACCCAAGAGTTTAGGAAAAGAGCACTCTTATTCGGGGTAGACTTATAAAGTCAAGATACTTTGCTGAAATATATAGGTGGTTTGCATATTTACCTTAAACATACTATCCTTATGTTCAATCCTACTAGTCTAGACGAAGTTTGTGTACAAGCTATGCATTTAGAGGCTAGAGGGAAAAACACTTTTGATGAGGGTAGAAACAAGCCTTTCAAAGGGAACAACAAAGATAAAACCTTTAAGGGAAAAGGAAAAAAGAATGCATCTATCAAACAAGAGGGTGGAAAATTTATATGTAACCATTGTTCAAGAGAGGGCATGAAGAGAAAAACTCTTGGAAATTACATCCTGAAAAAAGAACTCAGTTTAACAAAAACAAAGGAAAGAAAAAAATTGCAGCTACTACAACTACACCTCAAGATTTAGGTGATGATTCAGGTGTGTTACACATAAAAAATAATCACTTTGATAGTGTCGCAAGTGTCGTCATTACAAAGGTCGCAAGTGTTGCATTTTTCTCACAAGGTCGCAAGTGTCACATTTTGCTCACAAGGTCGCAAGTGTCGCATGTTGCTCACAAGTGTCGCAAGTGTCAAATAAATCATGATGACTATGTCGTTCCTATAACGACATGAGAAGGACACTTGAAACACCTCAAACATTTGATTTGGAAGAGGAGAAATGAGTCAGCAGGCTTGCAAACCTTTTTCCATCTGAAAGCACCTCAAAAACTGAGTTTTTGGAGGGGAGCGCTCCCCTATACCTCTTCTGGGAGCGCCAGCGCTCCCCCTTACACTGTCTGGGAGATTTATAAAGCTCCTCTGGCCCTTTTGAGGGAGTGCTATAGATTTTGAGAGCGTTGATGCCCCCCTAAAGCCTACTAGGGAGCGCTACAATGCTCTGATGGTCCTTTTGAGGGAGCGCTACCTATTCTGGGCAGTGGTTAAGTTGTTGAAGATGAATGGGGGAAGGATCCTTTCATTCTTGGAAGGAATTTGGATTCGAATCCCTAGTCCATCCATGTTCCTAGGGCAGATCCTCAACTGAAGGAGGAAAATCCTCACCTTCCCCAAGGATATCTCAAGTTGTTGAGCCTCTCCAAGGCTATATAAGAAAGCTTTCTAATGGTGAAAGGGGACTGGAAAGAGAGAATCACACCAAACTTATGATCTCATAAGTGGTGCTGGAACAAAGATATTTTGGAAGCAAGAGACCTATGATCTCATAGGGAGCAATCGGTGAAGCTATCATCATTCGGATCGTGGATCTTTTGAGAAAGGGGTAGACAAGGAGGACTTGGAAGAGCTGCTGCAATTCATCTATGGCTGTAAGCAATGTTTTGTCCTCATTAATATAATTTTCTTGGCCTGTTTCTTTCTAGTTTGTGTTTGATCTTACATGAACTTATCATTGATAGATAGATCTGTTTTCAAGCTAATATCAATAGAGTAGGAAGTGGTCGTACTTTGTTTGTCTACAGGGCTCATCGAGGAGCGAAAGATTTGAGATCGACTCGGAGCGTGCAGGGACAAACGTCGATAAATAGGTACCTATGTTCTCCTTCCTTCTCATGTATTAGTTTGTATAGATTTGAAAGGAAGTCAGTGTCCATGTTAATCACTTTCTGTCTTAGAGTTAGGGTCTAGCTCTTTGAGGCAATCTACCTGTCCGCAGGGAGATTTTCCTACAACAAGGTGATGAAACCAAAATTGAGCCATGGGTTTGAAAAGTATGAAGGGAAAGGAAACTGAAACTAAGCCAAGCCCTAGTACTGCAAACTGTCATGTACAAGCTCCTAATGAGGAAGAAAGAATTGAATTGTTCCATGTGAGGGTAGTCTCAAAACATACTAAAATTGACACACTATTTGACAGTGGGTCACAAACAAATCTCATATCAGAAGACTTGGTCAAACACCTTAAAATTGAGACCATTCCACATCCAAAGCCTTATCCACTTGGGTGGATATGCAAGGATGAAAACTTACAAGTCTTAAGAAAGTGCATATTGTGATTCGCCATTATTGCACACTTTATTGACACAGTTGAACTTGATGTAGTACCGCTTGATATATCAGGAATTGTTTTGGGAAGTCCTTACTTATTTGACAAGAAAGCGAATTTCCATCGCCATGAAAATAAGTATCATATCTTTAAAGATGGCAAGGAGTTTATTGTCAGAGCACATCGCAAGAAGGCAAATATAGCGATGGTAAATGCGGGAGAGGTAAAAAGGCTAGTAAATTCTAGTAAGAGTTTTGTACTTCTTATGGTTAAGCCCAAGGTTGATATGAATCATGAGTCATTTGAAAATTGTGATTCCAAGATTAAATCAGATTTATATGATGTAGTTGATGCACATCATGATATGTTTCTGGAACCGACAGGTTTACCTCCTAAAAGGGATATTTAGCATGAAATCCATTTACATCAAGATTGTCCTCTTCCTAACATCGACATGTACCGCTTGTCTATCATGGAGAACTTTGAAATCAAGAGGCAAATTAAAGACTTGTTGGACAAAGGATTCATAAGACCAAGCACTTTTCCATGTGGGTCACCGATAGTGTTGATTCCAAAGAAAGATGGAACTTGGAGCATGTGTGTGGAGTTCAGGGCATTGAACAAAATAACGGTAAAGAATTGTTACCCACTTCCAAGGATAGATGATTTGTTGGATCAACTGAAAGATGCTAAATATTTCACTAAGTTAGACTTACGTAGTGGTTATCATCAAGTTAGAATTGCAGAAAGTGACATTTGGAAGACAACATTTAAAACCAAACAGGGACTCTTTGAGTGGCTTGTTATTCCGTTTGGTTTATGCAATGCACCTGCAACTTTCATGCAGGTAATGAATGATGTCTTACGTCCTTTTCTTGATGATTTCATTATTGTCTACTTATATGACATCTTAATTTTCAGCAAGACTAGAGAAGAGCATGTCATGAATGTTAAGAAAGTACTTGATATTTTGAAGAAAAATCAGTTACTTTTTAAAATGTCAAAATGTGAATTTGGAAAGACTTATTTGGTTTATTTGGGACACATAGTAGGAGGAGGTTCTTTGAGAATTGATCCTTCCAAAGTAGAAGCCATTGTTTATTGGCCAACTCAGTATTACAGAGGTAAGAAGTTTTTTGGGTGCAACTCAGTATTGGAGGAAGTTTATTTCTAACTTCTTTGCCATAGCAGCTCCTATGCATGCAGTGACTAGTGTGAAGCGTGCTTTCCAATGGGGAGGCAAGCAACAGGAAGCTTTTGAGTCTTTGAAAGAGAAGATAAGTTAATCTCCAGTCCTTGCATTACCAGACTTGAGACAACCATTTGAGATTCAGATAGATGCTTGTGATTACGCCATGGGTGCAGTTCTCTTACAGCATGGTAAGCCTGTTGCATTTCATTCTGAGACATTTAATGGTGTTGTTGTGAATTATCCTACATATGATAAAGAGTTGTATGCATTGGTACAAAGTGTCAAAAAATGGAAACACTATTTGACGGGAAAAGAAACAATTGTTCATACCGACCATCAGCCTTTATAGTACTTGTAGTCGCAAAGTAAATTGCAGCAGTCACGACATTTCAGATGGATGGGTTTCCTACAACAATTTCACTTGGTAACAAGGTAGAAGAAAGGTATTTACAATAAGGTTTCTGATATGCTTTCAAGGCCTATTATTAGTGCTAGTACTTTACTTAAGAATGATTCTACTGTACATGAGAGCTACATAGAAGAGTGTGCATCAGATGTTGATTTTAAGGATGTGTATGCTAACTTGAGTAAAGGGAATCATGTTGAGGAGAATGATTATCATTTGCATAATAATTTGTTGTTTCATATGGGCAAGTTATGTATACCACAGGGGGAGAGACTAAGAATCA
>SNQJ01S0091493.1:0-32713 GCA_010110895.2 Picea sitchensis | reverse complement strand
AATCTAGTGTAGCTATGGCTAGGCTAAACTCCTTCAAATCAAATGGCTATAAGCTCTATTCATGGGGACATGAAGCCACAACCTACTTGTGTGTTGGATCCCTAGGGTTTCAAGGATTAAGCAAATGACAACAAGATAACAATTAATGCAAAATGTTAAATCAGCAACCATTCATTCAAGAAGTTTTGATGAAAAACATTTACAAGATCATGAAGAAAGCATAATCCACACCCTAGTTGTAAACCTTCCAATGAATAAAAGCACCACTTGCCAAACAATAGCTCTCCAAGAAGTTGCGCCTCACTCCAAGAGAAAGAAGAAACCAAGACAAAAAGACTAGAAATGTATCTCTCCAAGAGAGCAAGTTGTGTTATGATAAAATGAGGGTAAAACATCCTCTATTTATATGATTCTTATGACCTTTAATTACAACTTGGTCATTAAAAACAACCGACAGGGCTGACATTACAATATCTTAATTATTTGTCACTTTACATGCTAAAAATGCCAAAATGAGCAGAAAAATGGAGGCGTCAAGCCCCTATAGGGGAGACGTTGGCCCTTTCAGGGCATAATCGACATCCCACAAGCTAGATGTTGGCCCCCTTGGGGCTTTTGCAACCTGCTATGTGTGCCCAGAAGGCCCAGCACATTGCTATCTGCTCCAAAAGGCGTCCAACTAGTCCTGGGTGGCGTCCAATCCATCTAGGTCAACGTCCCATCTGCAAGGGGCTGATCCCCATAGGCCAGGTCTCTGCCAAAACGTCCTGATGAGGGCAAGTCCTTCTTCTTCTGTGCAGGGGCTGCGTCACAGCTTCACGTCACCTCGCCATCCCAACGTCCATCGATGGGCTCTTCAGCCCCATGGAGGTCCGACTAATCATCTCCCCATGTGCAGAATCCTCTACAGTACATCCATGAGGGCATGGTCACGCACATCAAAGGCTACGCCCTCCGGGGGCTCCTCCAGTCCCTAGGCATCACTTAGCAATGTAAATCATATCTCATCATTAAATTTATCAAAGCATTATGCATGAAATCCCCTAACAAATCATCTGATAGCACTAAGACATTACACCACGGACCCATACAAGGTTGAGGCAACCAAAAGACCACCTATTGGGCTAATACCCAGGAAATGGAGAGTCCCCTCAAAGGTCCATTCAAGCCATGGTAATGTGGTGATATGGTTTAGGGATGTCAGTCACAGTAAGACCAAGGAGTTGGTGTTGTCATTAGGTGCCTTTGTAGAGGCTGAGTTGTACCGTCATGGATGCATTTTTCCAAGCCCTTATTGCCTTATCTTTCTTTATTTGCATTTTACTACAAGCCTTGTGAAAGAGGATGCTGCCTTGGCTTGGTGGCGAGTGACGGCGTTACCCACTAGTACAGCCAGCGAAATGAAATTTTGGCTTCGTGATGAGACCCCCTTCCTGGCCTGCAACCAAAGGTCCATACTGGCTTGGTACCCGGATGGTGGCAATGTCATACCGCTAAATACCTATGAACATAATGGGCGGCTTTCATTGATGAGACCTCCCATCCTCTTGGTTAGAGTCTTACATTTATTTATTTCATTTTCTTAGGGTCCTTAGTTTCTTATCCGAGAAACTTTTTATTGCCTTCTGGCGGGGATCCCACAGGCGAAGCATCTCACAGAGCTTTATTTTCCTAGCTTTTATCTTTACCCGGTACTTTTACCTCTTGGGCGCTTTAGCCCCTTCTTCCCTAAGACAAAGATGTACCACGGAAGGTCATCCTAATAGCGAGACTAGGGAATGGGATGGATAGGCGGGGTATAAGATGAAATAGTGATAAAAATGGTGGGAGGCGGACGATGGCTCTGCAAACCCCTTGGTGGCTAGCAAAACCCATGAATACCGGCTTGCTAAAGTTGCTATCAATTACCCAACAATGGTCAAGAGGATTAGTGAATCCAAGCGAGTCACCAGAAATGAAAGGAACTTAATGCATACATAAGAAGGTTATAATGATCAAATATGACACATACCATGATACCTCGGACCAATTGCCTCATGGGGCAAGAGTCCTCTCGGATGCAAACCCAGGCCAGTAGTGATGGAGGTAGAATGCTGGCAGCGAGGACAAAGTTGGTGAGAAGAAACATGGGCCCTCCCGGTCCATGCTCAAAGAATGCGCTCTGCTCGGTACTCCATGTCTAGGACCATGTGGGCCTCGAGACATGATCTCCCTGGTTACCCCTAGAACAGGAATAACATCGGCTCCAACGCACTCGGGGACATGCGCTCGTTGTAGAGCGTATGAGAACCTCGACAATCTCTGACGTAGACACGTGACACTGCTCACACACTCGACAAAAGGGCATCAAAAGACGGGGTGGTATTGCCACCCCGTGAAGCAAAAGCATATACATGATAAATGTGCATATAAAGTGAGTAAATAAATGTGCATATAAAGGCGATCCTTAAATGTAGATACAAAGTAAAAGCGGCTTGTACTTACCTGCTGGTGCATGTTGGTGTAGTCAAACAGCCAATGTAGCCAATCCGACCAGCGCTCCACGATACACGCCTTTGTGCTTCATCATAAACCAAAACAATGATACATCAAGCACAAAAATACCATGAAGTTAGAATATACATCCTTATCATCGAGGAAAAGATGTCAGAATCTAACTCATGGAAGTGGGTGGGAGGGACAAAATCTGCCAAGTCCATCTCTGAAAAGTACTCAATCCTATCCAAAAAAAAGGTCATGAAAAATACAAGGTTCGAGCTTAGACTCAAGGGCACGTAGACTAGTTACTGGACATCTTCACTCCCTAAAATCAAGGAAAGAATTGACAAAGGATTAGTAGATGGCTGGCAAATCATCAAGAAAAGGTTGAAACATTTGTCGACAATAGCATTACCCGATAACTCTTGGGGTCTAGGGTTTGCCCAGGAAGGAAACTCAACATGGAAAAGGTAACTTTCAACTACACCTCTAATGGAAAAGAAAGGCAAAGTAATAAGCGGTGGTTGGGATGAAAAGTCATGAGTAACTTCCTTCAAGCAAGCGATGTCTTTACTTGTATCAAAATTTGAGCATAATGGTGGTTGGTGATAATCTTCGTAAAAGGGTTCAAGTGCTCATCAAACATCTCAGGTAAGACCGAAAATCATTAGAAAAATAAGGTACTAGGTGGGTACTTGGTGTTTTGAACGCTTCTAAACAAAGATTTCATCTCCTTGCTTGCCATTGGTCATAAAGTAATCTATTGTGGCTTGGCTGCATGGGCAACAATGGAGATGATTCTTTGTATCATAGATGGGATCTATATCACAACCAAATGCATCCCACCTCGATCTCCCAACATGTATGAACTCATCGAAATCAGCTATGGTAGTATCCGATGTATCATAACATGTGGGATTTGCAGGATTTGAAAATTCATCCTCCCTCCTCCTCTTCATCACAAAGTAAAGCATTATTAAAAAATAGGAGAGGAAGGTAACTTACTATTTCTTCCTATGCAGGTACCTCGAGGGGCACCGATGTTTTCAGAATGTGTTGTTTCTTCATCCTCAATTGCGACAAAGGGACATCAATTTCGTTCAAAGCTTTCTTTTCTTCCTCACTTTCTTGATCACGCGGAGTAAGGTGTCATCGGCATCTTGAGATGGAATGCAACTAACCTCTTCTTTCTTTTATTGTGCAGGAGAAAAGGCCTCTTGGATTGCGTCTTCATCAGTGGGAGGAGCATAGGTGGGCACTTCATCATCCTTCTCAGGTTCCTGCTCCTCATCAGTGTCTTCATTAGCTGGTCAACAATTTGATCCCCTTTCTCTTGCGTATCTTCAAAGTTTTCATAGGAGCAGAGTTTTATCAAGCCAAGAATGTCCATGGCATTGGCCCAGGTCAAGGAGAGATTCTTTTCAATTAGGATGGCCATATTGTGAGCTTACGCAAGTGTTTTGGATTCTTCTTACTTAGAAGGAAGCTCAAATGCCCACGAAGTCCATTAGTATAGAGGTAGACAAGGTATTTCTCTTGGTGTGGCTGCTTGAGGAATCCCCGGTAAAAGCAATCTCTCGAACTTCAGCTTAAAGGCTTTGACAATCTCAGACCCT
This sequence comes from Picea sitchensis, assembly GCA_010110895.2. Lineage (NCBI taxonomy): Eukaryota > Viridiplantae > Streptophyta > Pinopsida > Pinales > Pinaceae > Picea > Picea sitchensis. The sequence continues at coordinate 28,619 of SNQJ01S0091493.1, read as the reverse complement.
TTTTGTCTTATGCCTTCAAGCTCCTTCCGGCCAATGATTGTATAGCTTCTATTTTCATGGTCCACTTTGCCAGCATCAATTCTATGGAACAATTTGAAGAATTGTTCCATAGTAGTGATGTTGGCCACTGGAAGGTTATCATACCATATTATGGCCTCTCCATGCAGGGATGCAGAGAAAAGTTTCATCCTCGTCCTCGGCCTAGATCATGGAATAGGGAAGTGTTCGAAGAATTTCCAAAATCTTATCATGTGAGATTAAGGACACTCTCCATTGATGCCAACAAAACAAGGGAGAAATCCTCATAGCGAGGCTTTTCACAGGATATCGAGGGGATTTCACTCTAAAGGTCTATAGCTTCACGGGTCCCATTGTGAAGTCATTGTTGACTTAGCCGTCATTAGTCGTCGCCCGGATAGTTTCTTGAAACTACCACCAAAGAAATAGGGAAATGATGGAGTCGCGAGGTAAGCTTTCAAAGAAAATTCAAAGGCAAGGCTTACAAAAGATATGCCGTTGAGGAATGTAGACTCGAGTGTTCCCCGAACAGCAGTAGCCAAAATGTTATCCTTGCGGTTTGTAGGAAGGGTTTAGGCGACTTGAGTCAAGGCTTAAAACCCGCATAACAGGAACTTCCCCACCCATTGTCACCTCGATGGGGCTCTTTCTATTTAGGAGGGCTAGTCAAAGGGGAGGCGTCCCTATGTAATCTAGGTTTTCTAAAGGGATAAAGGGTATAATGGATCAAAGTGATAGGTTCCCTTCTGATTTCTGCCAAAGATGAGATAGTCAAGAAGAATGTCTTCAACTGGATTGCATTAATGCGAGAGACAAGACAAATAAAACTAGAAATGTGCTTGCGATTGGATTAGTACTTCACAATTAGAGATAGTCAAGAAGAATGTCTTCCACTGGATGGCACCTGTTTGCGAGACAAGACAAATAAAACTAGAAATGTGCTTGCAGTGGATTAGTACTTCACAATTAATGACTATCTTCAAATATATATGAGCAATGATTAGATATAACTATTGACGAAGTCAATGATTATCAAGCAAAGACAAAATCACTTCTTCAATAAGTACATCAAGAGACAAGAGCATTCAATGTGCAAATCAATCCTTGTATTATATCAACATGCAATAAATATCTCAAATTTAGCTCATACAAGTAATGTTGCTGCATCACCTATATTGTTGCTGCATGTATGTGACGTCAAGCACTAATCAATAGGTCAAAATGAAGACAAAGAGTAAAACGTTTTATCAAACCAACTTACAGATGCAATTAATAACTCAATGTCTATCAAGATAGATGATAAATGTCACAACGTTGCAAGCATAAACAAGAGATCTAAAATGTGTGACGTCACCTATAAAATTTCTGTTGCAGAATTAGGGTTAGCTAGCCAAGAAGTGACGTTTTGACAAATTCAACCAATAAAAAGTTATGAAACCTCTATGGCTATGAAGAGATAACTCAGCCGCACCTTTTTATCTAAGAAAAGATTTAATTAGGGCAAAACGTTATCAGCATTAGGGTTAGTTCAAGTCGCTAGGGTTAGATGCTAGGTTAGTTAGGGTTTCAATTTTGAGAGTGTTTGAAAAGAGTTTAAGGCATAAGCAAGCTCAAGAAGGTTTCTAGACTAGTGCCTTGGGTTAATGGAGTCAATTTGAAGTGAGACTAATGGTTTAGGAGAGACTTAAACTCAAGGACAAGAGAGTTGGGGTTTGATGGTGTTGCTATGGCAAGGCCACCAACCCTAAACCCTAATAAGGAAAGAATTACCTAGGTGTAGCTAAGGCTAGGCCTAAAGCTTCCTCTTCTCTCCTTAAGACTTCTTTGGCAAAACGGCTAGCTTACAAGCACAAATCTAGGGCTGAAAAGTGTTGCTTCATACAAGGCTTTTCAAAACCCTAGAATTAAACCCTAGGTGTAAACTAAATTAGGCCCAGGACGCCTTCTTTCTTCAATTTGTGCTTGAAACTAACTCAAGAAAAGAGATGGCTAGTGTAGCTATGGCTAGGCTAAACCCTCTCAAATCAAATGGCTATAAGCTTTACTCATGGGGACATGAAGCCACGACCTACTTGTGTGTTGGCTCCCTAGGGTTTCAAGAATTAAGCTAATGACAACAAGATAACAATTAATGCAAGATGTTAAATCAGCAACCATTCATTCAAGAAGTTTTGATGAAAAACACTTACAAGATCATGAAGAAAGCATAATCCACACCATAGTTGTAAACCTTCCAATGAATAAAAGCACCACTTGCCAAAAAATAGCTCTCCAAGAAGTTGCGCCTCACTCCAAGAGAAGAAGAAACCAAGACAAAAAGACTAGAAATGTATCTCTCCAAGAGAGCAAGTTGTGTTATCATAAAATGAGGAGAAAACGTCCTCAATATATATGATCTCTTGACCTTTAATTTACAAAATAGGTCAACAAAACAGCCGAGATGGCTGACATTACAATATCTTAATCATTTGTCACTTTTACATGCTAAAATGCCAAAAATGAGCTAATAATGAGACGTCAGGCCCCTTTAGGGGAGACGTTGGCCCCTTTAGGGCTAAATCATCATCCTGCAACCCAGACGTTACAGCCAACCGGGCGTTGGCCCCACAGACTCTGCCCGGCCTGCTAGTGTGCAAAACAAGCCCAACATGCCTCCATCTGCTCCAGAAAGTGTCGGCCCAATACTGGGTGGCGTCAATCGGGATGGGTCCAGCGTCTCATCTGCAGTGATCCCCATGGTAACAAAACCCCACTGGTTCTTCAAAAAAAACCGTGGGACTAGCAAAACCCATGAATACCAACTTGCTAAGCTACCGAGTCAATTACTAACAATGGTCAAGTAGATTGAGTGTAAAATCAACGTTATCTAAAGTGAAAGAGATAATGCATATATAAAGAGAGGTTATAATGATCAAATATGACACATACCATGATACCTCGGACCGGGATTACCTCATGGAGCAAGAGCCACTTCGATGCAAGCCCAGGCGGTAGTGATGGAGAAATTTGGTATGGATGTCCGGAGACAAAGAAAGATGGGTCCTCGAGGACCATGCTTTCGAGTCACTCTTGCTCTCGGTGCTCCATGTCTAGGACCATGTGGGCCTCGAGACATGATCTCCTAGTTATCCACGATATCTAGGGATAACTTATCTGGCAGCTCCAACTTCGAGGACATCTCGTAAGCTGCAGGCGTGAGAACCTGACAATCTCTGACGTAGACCTGTGACACGCTCACACTCGACAAAAGGCATCGCGACAAAAGACGGGGTGAGAGTATTGCCACCCCGAAAAGCAATATAAATGTGCATATAAGCCGATAGTAAATGTGCATATCCGAAGCAATAGAACAAAGAAGAAATCAAACAAGATGTGTACATAGCAGTAAACAAACAAAAGCGGTATAATACACGGAAGAGGATACTTACATGTCAGGATCATGTCCCACCACCACGGTGGGGTTTGAGGAGACGTCCAATAATGGGTAATGAAACCTTCTTCCTTCTAAAGGTGGGACGCAAAATGATATGGGTCATTCACCGATTTCTTTCTAACCCTAGAAGGGCCAAACCTAAAATGATTGTCTTATGTGATATTAGTAGGCCTTCCTTTATTGGCATCCCACATCTAGTAATTGCACCCTTCTTACACTCTCTTTGATTCCCCGAAAATAGTTGTTCCTTAGACAACCACGGTGTATTGTGTAAAGGGCCCGGTGGGTGAGATTTTAACTAAAGATCTTCCTGCTTTGTGAGGATGGATTTTAGCATCATTTCTCAGTACTACTCACGATCTGATTCCTGAGCTTCGATACTTCTAATGAGTTGTTCGTATTCTTTTCTCGTGGGCCATTTAATATGGTCAAAATCTTCCTCTGTTGATTTGATGGCCTCTTGTTGTTCTTTAGCGGTGATATTTATTTGAGGATTTTCCTGTTGATGATCACTACTGTGTAAGGACATTCATGTTCCCAATGTGCTTCCTTGCATTCAAGGCACCAAGGGTTCTCATCCTAGCGATGGTGCTTTTTATGTCCTTGAAAACATCTTCGTGCTCCTCAATGAAATTACTTTTTCTTTGTGGTGGATAGCAATCTCCGTCTGGATATTTTGAGGTATCATAGGTATCAACAGGAAAATCACCGCCATTAGTGTCTTCTGCCAAGGTGGGACAATCTAGATCCATTAAGAAAGATGTTTGTTCATTCATCCCAGGATGACCAATATGTAATAGTATGGTAATCCCTTTAAGGGGTAATTGGTCATCTGAATCTGCTTCTTTAGAAAAGGGTTTTCTAACATTCTACGAATTCTTTGACCCTTTGCAAGATGGAGACATACTAATGCTTGGAGCCGGTTAATGCTTGGCGAATGCGAGGGGCGGAACATGTTCAAAGGTCTCTTTCCAAAGTGACTGTCGGTAGTGGCGGGAGGCTTCCTTGGTCATGGGAGGGTTGATGTACCTCCTTCTTGATTTTATTAGGTCGCCGGATAGTTTCCTTGAAACTACCAAAGAAATAGGGGAAAGGCTGGTGGAGTAGCCGGAGGTAAACTTACAAGAAAGGATTACGAGGCAAGGCTTACCAAGATATGTTGTTGAGGAAGGTAGACTCGGTGTTTGGAACAAAGCGGTGCCAAATGTTATCGCACGGTTTGTAGGAAGGTCCAAGAGCTTGAGTCCGGGCTTGTGGCCGTATGAGGGGCTATCCCACCGCTGTCACCTCAATGGGAGCTCTTTCTATTTGGAGGAGCAAGTCAAAGGGGAGGCGTCCCTAAAGCAATGCAGGTTAGAGAAAGGCCCCAAGAGTACAAAGGAGCCAGTCAGGAAAGCCCCTTTCCTGATTCTTTGCCCAAGGAGAAGATAATTGAGAAGATAAGACCAGCGATGATGCACGTTTTGCGAGACAAAACAAAGGAAACTAGAATGTGCTGCGGTGGGTTAGTACTTCATGAAATCAATGACTATCTTCAAAATGTATATGAGCAAATGAATAAATATATAATTATTGTGAAGTCAATGATTATTAAACAAGGAAAAGTCACTTCTTCAATAAGTACATCAAAGGCATTCAATGTGTACAATTAAACCATGTGTCATGTCATTAACATATCAAATTAGCTCATACTTATTATATTGCGTCCCCTATACTATTCACACTCGGCTATGGCATGACTTTGATTCAAGGTCAAAATGAGAGACAAGAGCAAAAACGTTTTACAAATTTGAAGCTTCTGAGATGCATTAAGTAACTCAATGTCAATCCAAAATAGATGAATGAAAGTCACAGCGTTGCGGAGTATAACAAGATATCTAAGCATGTGACGTCACCTCTATATAATTTTGGTGTTAGTTAGCTAGCCAATGATGGGCGTTTTGACAAATTCAGCTTGACAAAAGTACAAAGATTTAACTCCTCGGCTATGAAGAGGAGACAGGGTCGCACCTTTCTATCAAGCAAAAGTTCTTTAAGGCCAAGCGTTATCAACTTAGGGTTAGTCTTTAAACTAGCTAGGTTAGCAGGCAGCTAGGTTAGTAGGGGTGCAAAATTTGAAGGTAGTTTGAAAAGTTTTAAGGCATAACAAGCTCAAGCAAGGTTTCTAGACTAGTGCCTTGGGTTAATGGAGTCAAGAGATGTGACTAATGGTTTAGGGAAGAGTTCAAACCTAAGGACAAAAGAACTAGGGTTTAATGGTGTTGCAAAAAACAAGGCCACAAACCCTAACCCTAAGAAGAAAGACTTACCTAGGTGTAGCTAAAGCTGAGCCACAGGGCTTCAATCCTCTCCTTAGACTTTCTTGGCAAGCGGCTAGCTCAAAAGCATGAATCTATGGCTGAAAAGTGTTGCTAAGGCAAGGCTTTCAAAACCCTAAAAGGTAAACCCTAGGTTGTAAAATCGAAATTGAAGCCTAGGCCTTCTTTCTTCAATTCATGCTGGGCAAGCTCAAGATAAAAGAGGCTAGTGTAGCTATGGCTGAGTACAAACCCTCTAACATCCAATGGCTATAAAAGCATGCTATGGGGACATGAAGCCTCAGCCTACTTGTGTGTGACCCTGGGTTTCAAGGATCAAGCAAATAACAACAAGATAACAATGAATGCAAATGCTGGACAACAACCATTCAATCAAAGTTTGATGTAAAACACTTACTACAAGATCATGAAGAAAGCCAATCCACACCTAGTTGTAAACCTTCCAATAGCATAAAGCACCACTTTGCCAAAAAAATAACTCTCCAAGAGGTTCATACACACTCCAAAGAGACAAGAAGCCAGAACAAGAGCTAAAGAGACCTCCAAATGAGAGCAAGTTGTGTTATGATCCAGAAGAGGGAAAAACATCCTCTGTTTATACAATACTTTTGTGTGATTTACAAAATAGGTCAACAAAATAGCCGGAACAAGGCTAACGGTTCATTATTCAATTATTTGTCTTTTATACTAAAATGCCAAAATGAAGCGGAAAAATCAAGAAGCGTCAAGCCTTGCTTGAGAGGCGGCCCCTTCCCAGGAGCATAATAACCACCTAATGAGCAAAGCGTTGCCCTTCCTGGGGCTCGACAACATGTCTACGTGCCAAACAAAGCCCAACATGGTGCCTTGCGTGCCCTAGAAGTCGTCCATCACCGCTTACTGGTGGCGTCACGATCAACCAAGTCCAGCGTCCCATCGTAAAGAGTCCCCATAGGCTATGGTCTCGCCCAAAGCGTCACGATAGTCCCTCTTCTTCTCTGTCTTGAGGGCTCGTCACAAACCCTGTCCGACCTCTGCCCAATACAGGCAGATCCGCCGATGGGCTCTTATTTATGGAGATTAAGAGCTAATCATCTCCCCATGTGCCTGCCGTCCTGCAGCACTGTCCACATTTAGGCATGGTCACGCATCAAGGCTTCATCACTCCGATCATCGATCCCTGAACATCGCCAATGTAAATCATATTTCATCATTAAAATTATCAAATATATGCACAACATCCCTAACAAATCTTCTAGAGCTCAAAGACCCTACACAAACCCACTATACAAAGCCAAAGCAACCAAAAAAGAAACCTATTGGGCTAATACCCACGAGAAATGGAGAGTTTCCGCAAGGGTTATTCAAACCATGTATAGTGGCGTGATGTGTTTTTAGGGATGTCATGCATATGAGTAAACCTAGGGAGGTGGTGTAGATGCATTGGAGTGCCTTTGTAGAGTAATTTGTACTGTCATGGATGCTTTTAGAGCCCTTATTGCCTTATCTTTCTTTGTTGCATTTTTTGCTACAAGCCTTGGCGAAGAGGACGCCCAGCTGGGTGGCGGTGACGGCGTTACCACTAGTATCTTAATGAGAGGGATGGCTCGTGATGAGACCCCCTTCCTTTAGCCATGCAACCAAGGTCAACGCCTGGTTTGAGAGTGACCCGGTTGTTGGCAATGTCATCTGCTAAATACCCTATGAACGCAATGGTAGGCTCATTGATGAGACCTCCCATCCTCTTAGTTAGGTCTTGCCTTTATTTATCATTTTCTTGGTCCCTGGAGTTTTATGAGGCTTTTTGCCTTCTTGGGGATCCCCTGGTAGAAGCATCTCTAGGTTTCATTTTTTTCCTATGGCTTTTATCTTTTTACTGTTTGCTTTTACACCCCTGGGCCTTTAGCCCCTTCTTCCCACAAGACAAGATGTACCACTGGATGGTCATCCTAATGGCGGGACTAGAAATAGGATGGATGAGTGGGGTTTTAAGATGAAAAGTGATAAGATGAGGGGCGGACGTGGTTCTTCAAACCCCTTTTGGTTGGCAGCTAGCAAAACCCATGAATACCAACTTGCTAAGCTACCAGATCAATTACCCCAACAATGGTCAAATGAATTAATTAGCAAAATCCAACGGAGTTATCTAAAGTGAAAGATCTAATGCATATATAAAGGGTTATAATGATCCAAATATGACACATACCATGATACCTCGGACCCGGTTACCTCATGGAGCAAGAGCCCTTTTCGGTACAGAAGCCAGTAGAGTAGTGATGGGCGGTATGGATGTCGAGACAAAAGGTGAGAAGAAGAAGATAGGTCCTCAGGACAACCATGCTTTCAGAATGCGACTCTGCTCGGTACTCCATGTCTAGGACCATGTGGGTCTGAGACATGATCTCCTAGTTATCCACTGGATATCGGGGATAACATCGGCTCCAACTCGAGGACATCAGCTAGCCAGGCGTGTGAGAACCTCGACAATCTCGGCGTGGAGCCTGTGACACGCTCACCTTTCGACAAAACCGGCCGACAAAGAGGCGGTGGTGTGCCACAGAGTAAAGAAACAATATAAACGTATATGGCGATGAAGTAAATGTGCATATCGGGGCAATGAACAAGAAATCAAACAAGATGTGTATATAACGGTAAACAAACAAAAGCGGTATAATACACGGAAGAGGATACTTACCTGTCAGGATCAAACCCCACCACCTGGGTAGGTTTGAGAGCGACCATTAATGGGTAATGGGCACCTCTTCCTTCTAAGGTGGACAAATGATACGAGTCATTCACTGATTTCTTTCTAACCCTAGAAGGGCCAAACCTAAAATGATTGTCTTCTGTGATATTGGTAGGCCTTCCTTTATTATCCCACATCCCAACCGTGTCCCCCCTTCTTGTATTCCTTGACTCTGAAGTTAGTTTTTCCTTGAATAACCCCGGTGTATTGCGTAGAGGGAGGTTGGTGGGATTTTGCTATAAAGATCTTCTGCTATGAGGGATGGATTTTCACATCATTTACGTCTTCTCTAGTACTCTCCTGATCTCGATTCGAGCTTCTATCTGCTAATGGTATTATTCTTTCTTGGGCCATTTAATATGGTCAAAATCTTCCTCTGTTAGATTTGATGGCCTCTTCTTGCTCTTTGGCGGTGATGCTTTATTGAAGTTCTGGTGATGATCACTACTACCAGGACGGTATGTTCCCCAATGTAGCTTCCTTTGCGAAAACACCAAGTTTTCATCCACAACGCAGTAAAAGTGCTTTTCATGTCCCTTGAAAACATCTTTGTACCCCTCAATGAAGTTATTTTTTCTTTGTGGTGGATAACAATGTTTGTCTGGATCTTCTGAGGTATTAGAGGCATCAACAGGAAAATCACTGCCATTTGTGTCTTCTGCTAACGTGGGACAATCTAGATCCATTAAGAAATATGTTTGTTCATTCATCCCAGAATGACTAGTATGTAATAGTATGGGAGTCCCCTTAGAAGGTAATTTGTCATCGGAATCCTGCTTCTTCAGAAAAGGATTTTAACATTCTACGAATTCTTTTGGCCCTTTGCAAGATGGAAGACATACTGATGCTTGGGTCAGTTGTACTGGTCTGAGAGGCAGACACGTTCAAAGGAAGTCTCTTTCCCAAAAGTGACTTGGCAATAGGTGAGTTAGCGGGAGGCTTCCTTCCGAAAGTTATGGGAGGGTTATTATACCTCCTTCTTGATTTGTGGAGTCGCCGGATAAGTTTCATGACTACCAAAGAAATAGAGGAAGGCTAATTAGATGCTTGAGGTAACTTGTTTAAAAAAGGATTCTGAGACGAGGCTTACCAAAGATATGTCGTTAGGAAGGTAGACTTCCCTTGCAGTGTTCCCCGACAGCGGTGCCAAAAATGTTATCGCCCGCGGTTTGTAGGAAAGGTCAAGAGCTTGAGTGGGGGCTTGGCAGAAGGCGTGCCAGGAGCTTCCCCACCTTGTCACCTCAGTAGGAGCTCTTTCTATTTAGGAGGGCAAGTCCAAGGGAGGCGTCCCTAAGGCAATCTGGGTTAGAGAAAGGCTAAAAGGTAAGGCAAGTCAAGGAAAACTCCTTTCTGATTGCTGCCCAAGGAGAGATAGTGAGGAAGATAAGACCACTGATGATGCACATTTTTGAGACAAAACAAAGAAACTAGAATGTGCTTTAGGTGGGTTAGTACTTCATGAAATCAATATTCCATCTTCAAATGTATATGAGCAATGAATAAATATAATTATTGTAGCTCCAGTAGTTATTAAACAAAGGAAAAGTCACTTCTTCAATAAACCATGTATCATCAGAGCATTCAATGTACAATTAAACCATACATCTATGTCATTAACATATCAAAATTAGCTCACTTACAATACTAATCTTTGCGTCCCTATACTATTTACCTTTCACCGGCTATGACATGACATTGATTCAAAAGAGTCAAAATAGAGAGACAAAACAAAACGATTTCAAATTTAAACTACCTACGGATGCATTAAAATGCTCAATGTCAATCAAAATAGATGAATGAAGTCCACCGATGTTGCAGGTATAACAAGATATCTTAGCAATATGGCGTCACCTCTATATAATTTTGGTGTTAGCGGGTTGGCAGCTGGCAATGATGGACGTTTACGGCAAAATCAACCGGCAAAAGTACAATTTAACTCAGGCTATGAAGAGAACATGAGCACTGCCTATCCAAGCAAAAGTTCTTTTAAAGGCCAACGTTATCCAACTAAGGGTTAGTCTTTAAACTAGCTAGGGTTAGGCGCTAGGTTGGTAAAGTTTGCAAATTCAAAGGTAGTTTGAAAGTTTTAAGGCATAACAAGCTCAAGCAGGGTTTCTAGACTAGTGCCTTGGGTTGTGATCCAAAGGAGATGCTGACTAATGGTTTGCAGGAAGAGTTCAAACCTAAGGACAAGAGAACTAGGGTTAATGAATTGTTGCTAAGCAAGGCCACAAACCCTAACCCTAAGAAGAAAAAGACTTACCTAGGTGCAGCTAAAGAAAGCTAGGCCTAGTGCTCCAATCCTCTCCTTAAGACTTTCTTGGCAAGAACGGCTAGCTCAAAAGCATGAATCTATGAGTGAAAAGTATTTGCTAAGGCAAGGCTTTTTCAAAACCCTAGAAGGAAACCCTAGGTAATGAAATCAGTGGGCCTAGGGCGTAGCCTACTGAAAATTCATGCTAAGAACTAGCTCAAAGATAAAAGAAGAAGGCTGAGATGTAGCTATGGCTAGGCTAACCCTTCTAACATCCAATGGCTATAAGCAATACTATGGGACATGAGCCCTCAACCTGGGTTGGGATGGACGTTGGGGATTTTTATTAGCAAGAAATACACTTAGAAGATCATGAAGAAAGTCAATCCACACCTAGTTGTAAACCTTCCAATAACGCCAAAAGCACCACTTTGCCAAAAAATAACTTTCCCTCCAAGAGGTTGAGCCACACTCCAAAGAGACAAGAAGCCAGGAGTAAAAGAGCTAAAGAAGCACTCAAATGAGAGCAAGTTGTGTTATGATCCAAGAGAGGCATCCTCCTATTTATACAATACTTTGACCTTCAATTTACAAAATAGAGTCAACAAAATAGCCGACAAAGGCTAGCAGTTCAGTATTCAATTATTTGTCACTTTTGCTTTTAAAATGCCATGAGCGAGAAAATCAAAGCATTCAAGCCCTTTGAGAGGCAATGGCCTTTAGGAACATAATAACCACCTAATGAGCAAAGCGTTGCCCCTCCAGGGGCTCCAACAACATCACCGCGTGCCAAACAAGCCCCAACATGGTACGCCCACACGTGCCCTAAGTCGTCCATCATACGGTGGCGTCACGATCAACCAAGTCAGCGTCCCCGCTCTGTAAAATTTGATCCCATAGGCTATGGTCATCTTAAAGCGTCGATAGTCCCTCTTCTCTGCGTGCAGGCTCGTCACAAACCACATCCGACCTATACCAGCGTCCATCGATGGGCTCTTGACCCCATGGAGGTCAGAGCTAATCATCTCCCCATGTGCCAGATCCTCACGGCTTTGTCGTAGAGCATGGTCACGCACATCAAAGGCTACGCCCCCTCGAGGGGCCCATCGGTCCTAGACATCATAGCAGTAAATCATATTTCATCATTAAAATTATCAAATATATGCACAACATCCTAACAAATCTTCTAGAGCTCAAAGACCCTACACAAACCACTATCTGAAACCAAAAGCAACCAAGGGAAACCTATTGGGCTAATACCCACAATGGAAGTTTCGCAAAGGGTTATTTAAACCATGTACTTGATGGCGTGATAGTTTAGGGATGTCTAGCCATAGTCAAACCAAGGGGTGAATTATTAGATGCGCAGTAGGTGCCTTTAGCCCAGGAGGTATTTTGTAACTGTCATGGATGCACTTTTTTCCAGAGCCCTTATTGCCCTTATTTCTTTATTTTCATTTTTTTGCTACAAGCCTTGGCAAAAAGGACACTGCCTTGGCTAGTTGGCCAGAGATGACAGCGTTACCACTAGTATCTTCGAAATGAGAGGGATGGCTCGTGATGAGACCTTCTTTATTACCATGCAACCAAGGTCATTGCCCTAGTTTGGTGACCGGATGGTGGCAATGTCATCTAGCTAAATACCTATGAACATAATGGGCGGCTGGTGATGAGACCTCCCATCCTCTTGGTTGGGTCTTGCACTTGTTATTTATTATCATTTTCTTAGAGTCCCTCAATTTCTTGGGGGCTTTTATTGCCTTCTACGGGGGATCACAGGCGAAGCATCTCCCAGGTTTTCATTTTTCCCTATGGCTTTTATCTTTTTCCATCTACAACATCTTTGGGTCTTTAGCCCCTTTTTCCCACATGACAAAGTGTAACGCTTCAAATAGGTCATCCTAATGTCGAGACTAGGGAAATGGGATGGATGAGTGGGGTTTTAAGATGAAAAAGTGATAAGATGAGGGGGCGATGGTTCTTCAAACCCCTTTGGTATTTAACCAAAACCATGAATACCAACTTGCTTAAGCTACCCAGTCAATTACCCCAACAATGGTCAAGTAGATTAGTGTAAAATCAGCGGTTATCTAAAAGTGAAAAGAGATCTAATGCATATATAGAGGGTTATAATGATCAAATATGACACATACCATGATACACTCGGACCCAGGTTACCTCATGGAGCAAAAGAGCCTTTTCTTATGCAAGCCCGGGCGGTAGTGATGGAGGCGTATGGCGTGATCAGGGACAAAGCATTTGAGAAAGAAGAAGATGGGTCCTCGGGGACCATGCTGGTCGCTCACGCTTTCGGTACTCCATGTCTAGGACCATGTGGGTCGAGACATGATCTCCTAGTTATCCACGGATGCTCGGGGATAAGACCTCGAAAGACATGATCTCCTAGTTATCCCTAGATATGGGGGATAACAAACCCTATAGTAGCTAGTGTCTAGGAATATTGTAAATGACCATACTGAACATCTCCTAGAGTTTCGCGGAATTAGTTGAGTCTAAAATTATTTTTTAATTTTTTTAAAATTACCCAATCAATGGTAATTTTAATTAATTTTTCTGATAAAAATGTAAAAGCTGAATTGTAAGGATTTTGATAGGGGGTATTTGTGCTCAAAGAAATGGAATGAGAACCCCTACACCTTTGGACCAGTTTGAGATCAATTTGATAAGTTTTTCTAGGTGTTTGTCCCTGAGGAGTCTAAGTCGATATAAAACAACAATTTAATTGCTTGATTTGACATAGTCAAAATGTCAATTTTTGTAATAATGAACAAAAAAGTCATGAGAGGGTGGGAAAGGTTCCTAACCTTTTTCCTAAATTTAATAAAGTAATTTTTCATTTCAAAGACCCCTTGCCTAATAGCAACTTAAAATGGTGTTCCCTAGCTAATTGACGTGGGAATTAAAGAGTTTAAGTGAAAAAAACCACCTAAACCCTAAATTCGCCCTCCTTGGTGTCTAACTTAATGTTTTCCCATAGGAAAAGGTGTTTTCCCCAGCACACCTCTCCCTCACTCACCTAGAGTTAGTTTCCTTTCAAGTTCTTTTATTCATTATTGTTTGCCTACACCTAGGAAAGAGGTTGTGTAACCATCCTATATTGTAAGGCTAGAAATTTATTGGTGGTTTATTGCTTCTAGTGCTTGTGTTTATGGTTCATCTTTAGATCTTAGAAGCTCTTTTCCTTTCATTGCTCAAGCCGTGGAGGCATAATAACTTGTGTTTTTAAACAATTCTTTTTATCTTCCAAGTACTTCACTTTGCTTTCAAGTTCAATCACTTAATCTCTTTCAGGCTTAAGCAATTTCCTTTACTTTACTTGAAAGCACTTAACCCAACTTAACTCAATAATGCTTAAGGCTCAATTTACCTTAGATCCATATGATTTCAATCTATCTAGTTAATTAGAGCACCTTTAATTGTCTTAACTTTGCCATCAAAAAATGAACCTAGGGAAGAAGTGGGGCTACTAGATCAGAGGGGATGGTCTCACGGCACTAGGTGTCCCCCTTGTGGAGTACTTTTGTTCATGGATTGACCTGTGGAGCTAGGTGTGGCCTTGTTTGCCTCACTTCTTGAGCGCAACAAAGTCCTTTTTTTGGTATAAGTGGGGAGATTTCTAGGGAAGTCACATAGTTTTTAGGATTCACACTTTAACTTAAGTTGATTAAGTTAAGGTGTGAATCCTAAAACTTGATTCACCTCAACTTGGTATAATTTCATAATCTTTTGATGGTTCATGCTCTTTAACTCTTGCAAGCATTTCACTTTAAGTTACTTTACATGCGATTTTATTGAACATTATGGATGATTAACTAGTAGTTGCGCATCTCTTGCCCGTGGAGGCTTCTACTTGCTTTGTCTTTAATCACCCCTTGAAGTTTCACATCTTGTGGAGACACTTCACTATTTGGGTTTGTAGTTGTGTTGATGCCATTGAGACAACCCCTTGAAGTTGTGCATCTTGTGGAGGCACTTCATTGTTTGGGTTGTTGGCTTGTTGTATTCTTGAGTGATCTTCTCTTGAATGCTCTTTCCTTTCCTTGCACAAATCAAGTCAATTTAACTTCAAGTAAGTTTAGTTAGTGATTGTTTCTTTCTTGTCAATAGTTGTATATTGTTGTTTCTTTAGTATTCTTTGTATTCTTTTTTATAGATAGTTGTTTCATTTACTTGTATCTAATTCAATTGTAAAAGTAATTCTTTTGCATCTAATTGTAATCTCTTGTAAAGTTTCACTTTCTAATCTTTTGTAAGCTTTAGTTGACCCCTTTGCCCCTTTGCCCAACCTTAGGCACTAGTCTTAGTTGTCTTAGGGAAGGGGTTTCTTTGCATTGCTTGCTTCTCATATAGGTTAGTTTCCCCAACCTTTAACTAAGTAAAATCAACTCCTAGAACACCTTTAATAATTCACATAGTAACTAGGTCTACCCTCCTTGGCTTTCTTAGGAGTAAGCCTAGGCAGGAAGAAGTTCAAGTCAAGGTAGCGATTGGGCTTGAACTTAGGCATTATTGTCTTGGGGACACACTAAGTGGATGGAGACTTAGTCCATGTTTGCAAAGAAAGTGTGTATAAGGGCGACCAGAGGTTCAAGACCCACGAAGAGATGTTCTCAGGAAAGAAGCCAAAAGTAAGCCATCTCAAAATATTTGTCACATGTTGCCCACAGGTATTCTGAAAGAGAAGAGAACCAAGGTGGACCCTTCAGTGGTGAAATGGAATATTTGTTGTTTGAATCTTGTGAGGTCTCAAAGGCCTTCATAATATACATGCAGGAGTTACCATCATATTGAGATCAGGATATGTAATGCTTTGATGAAAGATGCAACACTCAAGAAATCAAGAAGATGCCGGCTTGAAGAAGTATATGAAGAAACTCGTGAAATCCCGAGTTGCGAACATGTGAGGGAATTTGTAACTTCCCCTAATGAGGAATTCTAGAAGATCATGACATATCATCTCCAAATTACTCCCCAGATGGTGATCTCCCACAAGAGAAATATATCCTAGGCAAGGGAACTTATTTAAGATGGAGAAAAGTATGGTGCCCCTGAAGGAACCATTAGACAGAATCAAGAAACCAAGCCATTCTCCAAGTATATAGCTTTGATGTGTGATCTCTTAGAGAAGAGGAGCCTACTTGAAGAAGCCATTTAGAAGAAAGAAATGGTGGATGCCATGAGAGAAGAATAACAATCCATTATAAGAATGATGTATGGGGAGATAGTTCCCAGTTGAAGAGAGCAAGGATGTGGTATCTTCAAAATGGCTATACAAGATAAAACATGTTGATGGAAGTATTGAGAAATATAAGCAAGGTTTGTTGCTTTCATTGGCTTTTCTCAAGGAAGGCATTGACTATGAAGAGGTTTGCTCACAGCCAGCGGATACTTCAATGGAACCATCTTAGCCCTTGCGGCTAAGATATGAAGTGGAGATTACACCAAATGGCGTGAAAACTTTCTTAAAGGGTGTCATTGAAGAAGAAGTGTATAGAACAGCCCTCAAAGATTTGATAGAAAGGCGAAAGACTCATGTATGCAGATTGAAGAGAGCTCTATATGGTTAGAAAAGCTCCTAGAGTTTGGTATGGAAGAATTGAAAGCGGTTTTCTAGCGAGCTTGGGCTACCAAAGGTAAAAAGTAGATTCAAACCTTTACTTCAAGGTTATGAATGATAATTTCATTATATTCTTGTTGTATGTGGATGACTGGCTTTCTAATTGGAAAGAAAATATCAGCGATTGTAAGAAGCTAAACTTGATAATTTGAGATGAAAAGACCTTGGCCTAATGCATATTTCTTAGGTCTTGAGGTTTGTATGAAAGCCAGTGAAGATCTTTCTTAACCAAGGGAAGTATGTGGATTTGAAATAGAAGAAGTTTGATATGTTGGAGTGCAAATCCATGAATACACCCATGGAAACAAAAGTTGAAGTTCACGGTTGACACTTCAGCCGAGAATTGATTGATCTTCACGGCTATGCAGGGCGAATCATTGGATCATTGATGTATCTAATAAAGACACCGGGCGGATATATGTTTCTTTGTGAACACCTTGAGTCAATTTTAGGTAGAAACCCAGGGCGTGTTCCACACAGTTCTTTACCAAAACATAATGATGAGGAAACACAAGGGTACATTAGATTGTCGTTTGAGTTATAATGGAGATCATGACTTGGGCCAGTGGTTTATACCAATTCAGTTAGTATTGTTGACCACCCATTCAACTAGGGGAGTCAACTCCATGTACCATGAAGATAGCCATCAGCAATTACAAACAGAGTCAATTTATTTGTGGTTTTCTCTAGGTATTTTGCTCCGGCCACACATTTTGTAAAGCGAAATTTCCGCACCTAGGCTGGAGTTAATAATGTAATAGGTCTTGCATGGATCATAGTTGAATCGATTCGTTAGGATTTCATCTTCATTAGGAGAGTTCATTTCATTGAGTTTTTTTTATCCTTAGGATCTTAATTTGGCCTAACTGGTCTTATTAATTTCCCTTTAGTTTTTCACTCCCATTAGCAATAAATCCTCCAAAGTGGTGAAAAGCGTTCTAATGAAGTCATCCTCTGGTAGCTAGTGTTTAGGAATGATGTAAATGACCGTATGAACAACTCAAAAAGGTTTACAGCAGTGATTTTTTGTCGAGTCTAGATAGTTTTTTAATTAATTAAAATTTCTTAGGTTGGGAATTTAATTAATTAATTAATTAGATGGTCAGAGTGAAATAATTCAAAAACTAGGTCCTTGGGCTTTTTTTGATAGGGGGTATTTGTGCTCAAAGAAATGGAGTAAAACCCTTACATCCATGGACCAAGTTTTAGTTCAGTCGGACAAGTTTGCTAGGGTTTTGTCCACAGGTCTTAGTCGGATAAAAACAATTTTAATTGCTAACCCAGGAACATGGGAAAAGTGTCAATTTTGTAATTAATGAGCATTTGAGGTAAAGTGAAGGTGACAAATGGTTGAGAGAGACTCACTAACCTACCCAACCCCACTTCTTAACCTTTACACACACATTTACCCACTTATCATTTAATTCTCCCTTGGGATTTGCACCCCCCCCTTGGGGGATGCGTCCCCCTCCCACGTGTGGTTAATAACTCTTTCTAAAGAGTGAGTTGTGGGCCCCCTCCTCATGAGGTGCACCCATCCTCCCCACCCTCCACGTCACCTTGGGAGTGTGTCATACACACTCTCCTACACTCACACTTGCCATTTCCTCAAACCTCACGCTTTTCTCTGGAAGTTGCGCCTTTCTTCTTGAGGAAAAGTGGAAACATCTTAATGAAAGATGGAAACTAGCTTTCAAAGGTAGTCGTTGGCTGTCCTTCAACCAATGTGCCTCACTTGCATTGCCACTTCACCTCCACTCATCCCCACTTACCATTTCTCCTCAACCTAAAAGCTATGCGTCACCTTTCATTGAGCTTCTCTTGGCTTGGATCTTGACATTTGTCAAAAGATCTAAGAAGTCTCTTGGCCTCTCATGCTATATTAAAAACCTCTCCCTCATTCATTCCTCACCATTCTTTTGAGTATTGTTATGCTACCAATTTCACATGTCCTCCTCTCTTTCTCTCTCTCTCTCATTATTGTTCATCTTGCTTCACCCATTTGTTCTTGAAGAGCTTGGAGCAACTTGTTGCTACAACATCTTTTCATTGATAATAAAGGAATAGCTTTGGAGGACTGGGATTTCAAGACATGTCACGGATGCTCCATTTGTTGATGAGGTGATATTGCTCTTCTTTTGAATGTGTGTGTGTTATTGAGTAGTTGTTGGGTAAGTCGTTTTGTAGCTAGGCAGTGATTATATAATTGCTAGCTTATATGCTTTGAATTCACTAATGATATAAACATTGTTGTGTTATTAGTGCATCTGATCATTATCTACTTTTGTCTCACGTTTTATTTGAAGCTTGCATGTCATTTCAAAGAGAGTTGTTGAGATAGATCCGAGCAAGGATCTACTCTCATCTCTCACTAAAACTTCACAGTTTTCTGATTATCTTTATGCTTCATTCATATTCTGATTTTGGATGCTAACTCATTAGATAGGACAATTTAATCAACTATAATTTCTGGTTTTTGTATGTGGAAAATTTCTGTTGCAAAACAAAATTTTCTTAACTTTTAATTTGAGTGTGTTGCTGACAAAATCCTTAAAAACAACTTCTTGCTGATTTTTGTAAGTTCTCGCCAGGTTAGGGTGCATCTTGCTGATTTTTCTGCAACACACCTCCAAGTACCTCCTTTCAAAGTGGTAACTCTATCCTCTTCCTTTTCTTTCAATTTAAGCATTGTAAGCCCCAGCCCAAGGTGTACCCAAGTGGCTTGCATTCTTCTCATTTCAGTTTTTGCTTTCCAAGTTTTAGTTTAGTTTTTTAGATTGTTTATTTACATGATAGCTTAGCTAGTTTAGTTGTGGATACATACATGCATGCTTAAAAGATAAAATTATCTAGAGTAGACTTCCCACCTAAATGCTAGCCTAGAGCCCGTGGAGGCATAGTTAGAATCTTTCATTTTCGTCAATTCGTTGCATGCAACTTATTTACTTCTTCAGTATTTAGTTTTCACACATGCATGGAAACATTGGTAGCAATAATTTACATGCAATAACTCAATAAATTAAGAACTCAACTTGCAATCTCATTATTTAAGGAGCTTCAATCTTCATAACTTTCAATTTCAGTTTTTGACACTTTTTGGCAAGTTTTAAGCACTCAAACACACTTTAATACTTAACTCATAGGTTTAATAATTTATTAGACTTAATAGGGTACCTTTACCAACCATCTTCGCCAATTAAAACGGGGTCGGAGGAAGGAAAAGGACGGTGCTAGGCCCAGGACGGTCTCACGGCGCACAAGATACGTCATTTCCGGGAAGTACTCAGACTTTAGAACTGACTGTGAAAGCTAGGGTGGGCCTTGTTTCCTTACTTCTTGAGCACCCAAGCGGTTACTTGGTAATTGGGGGAGGAAAGTATAGGGTTGACACTTAGATAGGATTTAATATCACTTAACCTTTGTAATTAATCCTTGGTCTACAACTCTATATGTAATTTACATTTACACTTGCAAGCACATTGATCTCATATCTACATTTACATGCAGTCATTTTATGTGTTATTGGATTAATCTTCTAAGTGGTTATATATTAATTTCGGAACATTTACTTTTCAGGCACTTTATTTATATTGTTGTTCCTACATTTATGGTGTGATCCCTCAAGAAGTTGCGTATCCACTTGGAGGCACTCTCTTGGCTGGGTCTTGAGTGATTTTCATATTTATGCCATTGATAAAGCAGTTCAATAGAGTAAGATCTATTGTGAACATTCTTGGTTTGATGTGTTGATGGTTATCTTGTTTTGAGTATCTTTATTTCCTGCACATGCAAACAACTTGTTAGTATTTTGTACATCTTGTATCACGATCTTGTATCTAGTTTAGTTTAACTTTATTATATCTTGCATATTCTTTGTATCTGGTTGCACTTTGAAATTGTTGTAATTTTGTAATCTTTGTAAATCTATTGTAATTAATCTCCCCTTAATCTAATTGATTTTGCCCAATCTTAGGCACTAGTCTTAGTTGTCCCTAAAAGGAAGGTTTTGACTGTCATCCTATATTTTTGCATCCTACATTTGCTGTTTAACATCATAGGCTAATTTCCCCCTGACCATTTAGTAATTAAAACTATCATCAGACTTTAAACTCTAAATTTCGTGTCTAGTAATAGGGTCTACCCCCTTGGCTTCTCTAGGAGTTAGCCTAGATGGAAGAGGTTCAGATCAAAGTGACAGCGTGGACTAAAAACCTAGGCATTGTGCCTGGGACACACTGGGTGAGGCGGGGACTTAGCTCCGCGTTTGCAAAGTGTGTATAGGACAACAACATGCTAAGTGTCTCGGCGAGAAAAGAGCACTTGAGGATGTTACATTGATCACAGGTCAGCCATGATCTCATGGCGAGGTAGGAAGCGATCAAGTATTGCTCTGAAGCACAATAGAAGCGGATACATTCTTTGCATGTCCATGATGTGGTGAAGCTATGGCTTGAAGAGTGACGAGGTCTATTGATCGAAGATGGAAGCTTAAAGTGATTCTATGTGATAAAAACAAAGTTGTATAAGATAATGAGAGAGAACCCTACGTTTCCATGACAAATCAAACGCAGAAATCCAATATATCATTACATCACGTGATATGGTGCGAGAGAGGAGCCATAAACTCAATATGTTATGTTATACGGATGGAAACGGGTTGAATGTGTTGACCAGACTTCACGTGTCGTGTTGAGCACTTTAGAGATAAGCTTGGTGTAGTCTGTGAGGACCTCCCTCGAAAGGGGAGTAGATGTTGATCACCACGACCTTGATGGCTGAAGATTTCCAGTTTCATGTGGATGTTGTTGTGATGCCGACCTTGTGCTGAAGATTCCCAACTTTGTGTTGATGTTGATTCCAACCTCATGATGAATATTTCCAACTTCGTGTTGAAGATTTCTAGCTTCGTCTTGATTCTGTTGAGATGTCAGCTTCATGCAGAAGATTTCCAGCCTCGTGTTGAAGATTTCCAGCTTCGTGACGATGTTGTTGAGATGCCAACTTCGTGTTGAAGATTTCCATTCTAATGATGATGTTGATGCTTGACCTTGATGTTGTGATACTCTTGTTGTCGATGTTGTATGTTGCTGTCTTGTGTGAGTGATGATGATGTATTAGTGTTATACTAATCCATGTTGATATAGATGATGATGATGCCATTCAGCTCCTTCTTTGTGGATGATGATATTGATGATGAGAAAAACTTCGATGATTTATAGATATGCGGGTCAGTGTTCCAGATCTTTGTTGATATTACTTCCATTCTCTCTCGATGATGTTGTAGAATACCCTTCTTGTTAAGAAAGTGTTGAAATATTATGCTTTGCAAAGAGTATTCTATTTATTATTGAATTATTATTCATTAGATCAATCCTTTATTGCGGATTGATCGTAGCCGGTATTATGATGACCAAAATCCTTTTGTGGATTGGTCAAACCCTAAATATATTGTGCAAATTAAGTTGCCCCGAGGGCTAATTAAAAGTGGTTTTAACCACTAAAGAAGACAAGTCAAATACAATAAAGAGACACCTTTCCGGTACTTTGTCGGTTGTATAAATAAAGGAGGCCAGCCTCATTATCTCACTCACTCATTCGCTCATCGAGTGCACAAGTTTGGTAAAGCTGCGGTTAAGGAGAAGGAAGAGAGGTGCATTGCTCGATGTTGGATATTCTCTAATGTTTTGGTTTATTGTCTTGGCGTTGTATTGACTATCTATATTAAGGAAGTTTTCTTTGGTTTCTCTCCCCATGAAGGTTTCCCGGGATAAATGTTGTGTGTATCTTGTAGGTGTGTTTCTCTCAGTGATCCCTATCTATGCTATGGTTATCTAGTAAATTGAAAGAAACCTAATAATAGCTTAAACATATGATAACTTCACCAAAAACGATCAAGTTGCAAAATTTAGCCTCCAAGATTAGTGCGCCTCACTATTTCAGCCAAACTCCCAAAATAGAGGCGCTGATTCAGACCACCTCCTCTTGTGTGTGAAGTTCTTGTTGTAAAATGAAATTGCCTGTTTATTTATACAAAATTGGTGACCTTTAATTAATTTTTAGGTCAAAATTAAGGCCGGCCTGGCCAATTTACAAATAAATTCAAATTTGACATAAATAAAATTAATTATCATCTAAAAGAAACCTCAAGGGGTGACGTCATGCTCTTCTAGGGTGACATTGAGGCCCTAAGTTGGAACGCTGGGCCTAGAATGTAAAACGCTTGGCCTCCAAAGGCCCGAGATGAAGCCCACATGTGCCACCAAGCTCTGGCTGCCTCTAAAATGAAAACCCTAGCTTTGGGTGACATATAGGGCTATGTTGGTGACGTTCAGGGCCCTCAAGGGATAACGTCCATGTGGAAGAGAAATATCCCCTTGGGTTTAGGTTTTCTAGGGTGCCTCCAAAGGCAACCTCCTTTCTTCCACAGTGCAAATCTTCAATGTCTTCTTACCCCTAGATGGGGTTACAACATCCATCCACGGGCTTCAGCCCCCATGAAGGTCAGAGTTAATCATTCCCTGTGTGGCTTTTTGTCCCTTTGGGCAAAGATCCTGCCAACAACTTAACAAGTATGCCCTTCAAAGGGTTCGCAAGTCCAGGGGGATCATAACGACCATCACATCCAATAATTAAATTACCCAAACATGTGCATCAAATCCCCTTATAGCAGACAAATGCTCAAAGGCGTTGTGCAATTTGACAAGTTAGGTTTGGAGAAGGTCTCGAGGGGTGTCCTATTGGGCTAGCCTTCCTTAGGTTGGGAGGTGTTTCCACAAGTGGGAACAATCCGGTCATGTGTATGGTGGCATGGGGTAAGTGTTTAGGCATAGCGTGCAGTAATATATGAGAAATGTAAGTCTTACTGTGGGTGCCTTTGTAGAGGCGGTACTGTCATAAAATGCAGTTAACCTAGCCATTCATTGCCTTTTATTCTTAGCTTTAGTTCTTTTGATCTTTTGCTTTTGTGCTTCAAGGGAGGACGAGGGCCCTTGTCTTGGCTTGATGACCGGAGGTGGCGATGGCTATCCACAAACATTTCCTGCGGAATCATGAAGGCGGCTTGTGATGAGACCCCCTTTCTCTTGGCTATGCCACAAGAGCCACTACCACAGTTTGGTGACGAGATAGGTGGTCCTAATAAAATTTTCGTGATATGAGACCTCATCCATCAACTAGTACCTTGAGTGCTTATTTATCTTATGGGTTCCCTTTTCTTCTTGAGAAGCTTTTTACTACTTTCCTAAGGGGAATATCTGGGTGAAGCATCTCAAAGGTTCTGATATTGGCTTTTAACTCTTGCCCGCTACTTTTTACCCCTCGGGCCTTTAGCCACTTCTTCCCAAAAGGCAAGGTAGAACCCTTCCTAGTGTGGCCAATACCAATGCCCAGAACAAATGTAGGGGAGATGAGAGGAATAAAGATGGAAGGTGGTAAGTATGGAGGGAATGGACGATGACCTTTCTGAGACCCACCAGTGTAACCCATCCTAAAGGGAGATCAGCTTACTAGGGAACCATGTCGCCCTTCCAGGTATGAACAAGTCCAAGAGCATAATTTCCAAGCAAATGTTATGAAATGAAGGGGGAAATTCAATGCAACATATTCAAATTCTTCAGAATGCAGTGAGCCCACATACCATGATACCTAGACTCATTACCTCATAAAGCAAGAACCATCTCTGACACAAAACCAAACCGATGGTGATGGATGACCCTGTTGTTGACAAGATAGAGGCACTAAAAAGAAGAAAAGGTGGGCCCATCAGGGCCATGCTAATGTCAATCCTGCTCTCGGTACTCCTGTCTAGGACCCATGGGCCTCAGGCGTGATCTTAAGATTATCCCTAGGGTAGGAATGGGGACCCAGTATTAACCCCTCTAATAAGGCATATTTTAACTCTAGAAGAGGAATGCCCTCCTTGGGTAAGATTCCAAGGACATTATATAATATTCTATGGAGTGTCGACTCATTCCAATAGAGGAAAAGACGGATCTAGGGGCTTCTCATTAATATTTTATTGTAGAGTGGTTGAGGTTGAGCCCTATTAAAGGAAGAGAGCTCTCATTCTCTAGGTAAGAAGTTGAGATGAAAATCCTAAGACTGAACTTTTGTAATTGCAGGTGAAAGGAGGAAGGGCTTGACAAATTGGAGCATCCATCTTCTTCTCATGGATCTTGTTTGTATGTAAGGCTGCCATGGATATATTGCTGCCCTAGAGTAGGGGGATATTGAGTTGATCTATGGTATGATTAGTGGGAGAAAATGTAAAAGGTACCTAGTCTAGGAGAGTGCTCCACTTAAGAATCATTTGAGGTACCTTGGAGCATGTTTTATGGAGAAGAAAAAGCAAATGACTCCTAGCCTAGAGGAGCACTCCACCTATAATGAGGACTTTGAAGATTTCAAGGCATATTTTGTGGGAATTTCCAGCGACCTTGAGTAGTAGCCTACTTTGGATGAAGAAATCAACTTGTTTTATGAGAAAGTTTGTTGAAGACCTCTCCTAGGGATGAGCGTTTTGTGTTGGGAAGGCGTGCATATATGTATTATGGACCCATTCACCCCATCAAATAAGGCATATTTTAAGTCTAGAAGAGGAATGCCCTCCTTGGGTAAGATTCCAAGGACATTATATAATATTTTACGAAGTGTCGACTCATTCCAATGAAGGAAAATATGGATCGAGGAGCTTCTCATTAATATTTTATTGTAGGGTGGTTGAGATTGAGCTCTATAAAAGGAAGATAGCTCTCATTTGATAGGTAGAAGTTTAGGAGGATGAAAATGTTGATATTATGGTGGTTGTGGAGGTATTAACCTCCATGTAACCTTTGGCTAGAATAAGAATATTCAGGAAGCAAGAGAAACCCTAAACAAATGTGTAGAAACCTAGAAGACAAGGCTGACTCGATAAAATAATTAATATTAAAGTATTACCATCCAGAAAGAGAAGTCGACCTATAGAGGTGAGTCAGGTGACAAGGGAGCACTATAAATAGAGCGAGGCTCATTTGTACTCATTCACCTCACTCACTCTATCAAGTGTAGCGCAAGTTGGTGCCTGACACCAAGGATGGAAGGTGGATCTTCCGGGGTGATTCTTGGTCTCTCTCTTTAGCACCATCTAGCCTAATAAGATGCTTCTTCCTTCCTAGTATCTTTGGTGGTATTCTTGGTGATATTCTTGGTGGTATTTTGATATTCTTGGTGGTATCCTAAGAATTGAAACTGCAACTGTTGCATTT
Organism: Picea sitchensis; assembly: GCA_010110895.2. Lineage (NCBI taxonomy): Eukaryota > Viridiplantae > Streptophyta > Pinopsida > Pinales > Pinaceae > Picea > Picea sitchensis. Next base: position 2,988 of record SNQJ01S0091493.1, on the reverse strand, counting down.
GAGTATTGTTCATGTTTTGTGGCTTTGGGTCTTTCTGTCTGGTGAGGCTAATATCTTTGGAGAAAGATGTGCGCTCTTGGTTATCTATTGGTTCTAGTCTTCCAAAATCATTCTATCTAGTAAAGGTTATGGTGCTCAGGGGGTGGTTGCATTACATGGTTGGGTGACAATAATGATGTTTTCTATGGTTAAGCAGAGCATTGAATATTATTTTAACGGGGTTGTAGGCCCACACTACCTTCATAGCAGTCTGTACTCCTGTTGGAAGGTAGAGCGAGAGTTCTTTGTCAAGGTCATTATATCACCAGTTGCATTTTAACTGACTATGGTTTCTGATTTTGTAGCTACAATAAATCTTAATCCTACTCTTTGGGCACCTTAAGTAAAGCATTGAACCTAATTTATGGATATTCTAGTATTCCCTAACCTAGCACCCTCACGAATTGCCCTCGACCAACAAAAACGTCAAGTTTGAGTTTTGGGTCAAAGTCAAAGGTTGACTTTCTAATCAAGGTTGACTTTTGGTCAAAATTGATTTTGTGGTCAAAGTTGAAATTCAGGGGTTATCTTGTTCTAATCATTGAACCTTTTGATTCGATTTCTAACCTCTTCTTGTCAAGATGGGGTCTAGTTTGGAATTAGAAGACAAGTTGAGCGATACTAATTCAAATGTGTATGCACTTATATATACTTTTCATGTTATATTATCCAGCAAAACATGAGTGTGTTTTTAGGGAAAGTAATAGAGACCTTGTCCAGCGGTGATCTTGGATTGATTACATTCATAGGAACAATGAGTTGAGAGCTCTAGGTTTCGAGGAGATATTTCTTGTTCCTGGGAAGGTCACCTTGGTAATTCTATGATCCTTATTTTATATGGAGTATGTTCTTATGAAAATGTTATTGGAAATACTTTTGCTCTTGTTGTTGTTGTTCGAGCTGGTCTTGCAGGCGTGCTTTCACGAGAAAGGAAGCTAGAGTGGCTTGATTGCAAACATAAAATTCAGATAAAATCCATAAAGTGGTGAGGCAGGTGATCTCGCCAAGTAAAAATTTTAAAGGAAGCGTGTAAAGAAAAGAAGTTTTTGGACATCGTTCACTCGGATATTGGACCAATGTTAACCTCCTCACTAAGCGGAAATACACCTTAGATGATTTCAAAACATTCTACAGAGAGGTCGGGATTAGGAGGGAGCTCACTCCTACAATCCTCGGTAGAATGGTGTAGCAAAAGAAAGAACCAATCCATTGAAGAAACTGTTAAGGCAATGATGAATGACAGAATCTATACACATTTCTATGGGGAGAAGCAGCTATGATGACAACCCGTATGTTGAGAATATAGTCTTCATGTTATATTGAAAGAGGTATATGACTCGATAGAATAGCTTTCTCTAGAAAGAATCAAAGTGTTGAACACTTGAGGATCTTTAGTTGTCAATCCAATAAAGCAAAAGGAATGGAAGGAAGATATGATGGAAGAAGTCTGTGAAGAGTCACTTCAAAATGGGTTTACAAGATAAAGCATGCGATAGATGCAAAGTATTGATAGATATAAGGCAAGATTAGTGGCTTGATGGTTCTCCCAGCAGGAGGGAGAAGATTGTGATGAGACATTTTCTCTAGTTGCGAGACACACCTTTATTCTCTTGAGCATTCATGGGTTGGAGTTTACATCGGATGGATGTAAAGGCCACTTTGCTCAATGGAGTAATTAAGGAAGAAATATACATAAACTGGTATGCATGAATTGACAGTTACTTGACGATACTTGGATTTTCCAAGATCTATGCTGATCCATATCCTTATTACAAGGTTGTGAATGATGCACCTGTGATTTGACTACTATATGTTGATGATTTGTTTTCCAGACATGTGCAAAACCTCTCATTATTTAGTGTAATAGGGAGTTAGCCTCACAATTCGATATGAGAAGGATCTTGGTCTCATACATTATTATTTGGGGCTAGAAGTTTGGCATAAGCGTGTTGAAATCTTCCTAAGACAGAGGAAGTATATTGAAAGATGCCTTGAAGTTTGGGATTGTTTTCGCTCAGTTTGTAGGGTAGGTGTAGTAGCTTGGAGGTAAGACTCAAGCTGGCGTAACAAGAGCTTCCCCAACCACTATCACCTCAATGGGAAGCTCTTTCTATTGAGGGTGGCAAATCCCAAAGAGGCGTCCCTAATGTCTGGGGTTCTGAAAAGGTCTTAAGGTTTAAAGGACCAAGATGAGGGTTTCCTTTCACGGATTACTACCAAGAGAGATAGTAAAAAAGAAGGTATTCCAGAAAGGGCACACATTTAGAGGAACAATGGACGTCCCTAGTAATCTGGGGTTCTGAAAGGTCTTAAGGTTTAAAGGATCAAGATGAGGGTTTCCTTTCACAGATTACTGCCAAGAGAGATAGTCAAAAAGAAGGTATTCCACTGAAAAGGGCACCTGTTTGCGAGACAAGGCGAATAAAACTAAAACGTGCAAGCAGTGGTTAGTACTTCAATTGCTAATGACTATCTTCAATATATATATATAAGCAATGATAAATGTAATTATTGACGAAGTCAATGATTGCAAACAAAGACAATGGCTTATATTACTTCTTCAATAAATTCAAAAGGTACTTGCATTCAATGTATAAAATCAATCCTTGTGTAATCACAACGCATTAAATGTGCTCATACATTCATATTGTTGCTGCTGTGTCACTATGCTACAAGGGTGACGTCAGCCCTATTTTAGGTTAGTTTTGCTACACTATGAAGTGAACGTTTTGCTAATTAACCAATGGAAATTCATCTACACTTCAATATCTATGAATGGATGACCTAGCCACAATTTTTATATCATCCAAAGTTCAAATGAGGCAAGACGTCATCAAGGTTAGGGTTAGTAAAATCGCTAGGGTTAGTTAGGGTTTCAATTTCTGAAAGTTTGAATGATTGTTTGAACACCAAAGGCTCAACGTTGTAAGTTTTAGACCAGTGCCTTGG
>SNQJ01S0091492.1:0-23053 GCA_010110895.2 Picea sitchensis | reverse complement strand
CTTCTTAATTCTAGAAGCCAGTGAATATGATCTTTAGATATGTCAACAAGATTGAAATAAGGATCCATTCCTTTTCTCTGTATTTTCCCATCATAATAAAAGGATTCAAAGTTCCTGTAAATATTTACTTCTTTGACACAGGAACAGATATCCTTCTAGGACAAGATTTTGTAAATAGATGCTTTCCATTTACTGTTGGAGAAAATTTTGTACAGTTCAAAATTCTCAATAAATCCATTTCAGTCCCTAGTAAATCCTCCTTTGAAGTAAAGATCAGATCAGTAAAACCTTTTCCTCAGGTAGAAAGGTCTACAAAACATATTTCCAAAATACAGAAGATAATAAACAATGTTGATAACAACGGTCTTCAAGCCATAAAGGAAATCAAAGAAAAGATTGAAAAGATTGTAATTCTAACTATCCTAATGCATTTTGGACTAGGGAGCAGTATTTTGTTGACCTTCCCTATAAAGAAGACTATACTGCCAGACCTCAAAAGGCTTTTGCTAACAACATGTCTCCAACAGAAATAGAATATTGCCAAAAAGAAATTACTGAATTATTGCAGAGAAAACTAATTGAGCCTAGTTGAAGCCCTTCGGCTTGCCCTGCATTTTATGTGAATAATCATAGTGAGCAGAAAAGAGGAAAACCTAGGATGGTAATTAACTACAGAGCTCTGAATGCTTATTTATTACAAACAAGATTTCCTCTTCCATCTAAAGATATGTTATTTTCCAAAATAGGCAAATGCAATGTATTCAATAAGTTTGATCTCAAGAGTGGATTTTGGAAAATAGGCATAACTCCTCAAGATATGTACAAGACTGCATTTTTTTCCCTCATGGAAAATTCCAATGGAAGGTAATGCCTTTTGGGTTGAAGAATTCTCCCACTGAATTCCATAAAAGAATGGACAACATTTTCAGCCACTTATCCTTTGTTATTATATATATTGATGACTTGCTAATTTGTTCTTTAGATATTAAATCCCACGTAACACATCCGAGAATTGTTTATGATCATTTGTTCAAAAACAAAGATATGTTGGGCAAAAACAAAGATTGAGTATATAGGATTAATTCTATCTCAAGGTTGCATAGAATTATAGGATCATGTACTAAAAGAATTATCTGAATTTCCTGATGAAATTCTGGATACAAAGAAATTACAGAAATTTTTGGGTAGTCTCAACTACATCCGTCAGTTCTATGATAATCAAGCCATGGATGTAAGGATTCTACAGAAAAGACTAAAAAGAAAACTACCATGGAATTCTGGTATGACTAAGGTAGTCCAACTTATCAAGCATAAGATCCAAGATCTTCCCAGACTACATCTACCTGATGTCTCACTACCTTTGATCGTAGAAAGATATGCTTCTAATGAAACTTGGGCAACAGTTCTATTACAGAAAAGTAGTCCGCAAAAGGAATAAGTTTGCATGTATACCTCAGCCTGTTTTACAGAACCAGAAAGAAAATATCCTTCCTCCCAAAAAGAAATTCTTACAATTAAAAACAAAATTAAGAAATTTCGGCTCTTTCTAAAACCTGTTCATTTCACAGTTAGAACTGATTTAAAGAATATGAAAGGCATGATTTCTAACCATCTTCTCTTGCAACAGGGAAATAACAGAATTCTAAGATGAAGTCTTTGGCTTGATGGTTTTGATTTTGATATTCAATATAATCCAGGTAAAGATAACTTCATTTATGATTTTCTAACAAGAGAAGCATGCCCTAATCAAATCAGAGAAATAAAGATGATGGCATCAAGTTCATACATTGCACCAATAACCCCTCCTAGTTATCTTTGGGTCCTAATATGTAACAATTGTACATTTTATTATTGTTTTGATTCCTTGGAACAATGTATAAAATCCAACCCTGTTTGTAAAGATATTTTGGAAATATGGGTACAAACCTACAACCATTGTATCCCAAATAACAAATATTTTGTTCAAAGTTCTAAGATGTTCAGTGGAACAATTGCTGGAGGACCCATACAAGGCTAGAGATATATCTATGTTTATAGTTGGTTCCTAAACTATACAAACTATTGTGCCATATTCCAACGTGTAAAATATGTAGGCTCATGTTGGTTCCTTTTTGAATGCGATACTTTTACTCAGAACTAGGCATGGTGGTCTAGTTGGTTTCTCACCCTTTTATGGAAATCCTACCCCGGGGACGTAACCTTATTTGGAACCATGAAAGACTAATTTAAATTTTGGTTATGATCAGAAGCCAAAGAAGATCCTCATTATAATGGATGGTTTGTATTTAATCTATCTTTTCAAGGCAGTGATCTACTTGAAGATAAGACAGAGCCTCCTGATCCTCTAAGATATACAATATAAAGTAAATTCTATGGTGATCTCTGTGTACCTGATATAGATTTGATTCCTTCTATGCAAGGGCCCCCCTTCTACAAATGCTTCAATGGTCTTCCACCCTTCTATGACCATTTTAGGTCACCTCCGTCTAGTCACATCAACTATGATAGTGATATTGATGATAGCGAAGATTCTTTTGATTCTATATCCATGCATAATATAATCAATAGAATGGAACCATGATGGACCAATGAACTTACAGATATTTTGTAATAGTTAGATTCTTTTCTATCAGGTCGACAATGGTGTCCCCACTATTATGTGGGTTCCAGTTGAACTCCACTTTGTGTTTGATTTGTTTTGTTTATAATCTCATGTCTTTCCATAAAAGTTGGAATGGGTCCCCATATGGTTGAGCCTCTAAGGAACAAGATAATAGCTGGCATCCACCAGATGCCCCACCCACTTGAAGGAATCAACTTTTAAGACCGACAGTTTCCTGTAAAATATGACCGACAAACTTCTAACATTAGTATAAATAAATCCTTTGTCTCTTCATTGAGATCATCGGGAATGAGAGGAGCAAGAGTCTGGTTCTAGTTTGTAAGAGTCTAGTTCTAGTTTGTAAGTCCTGTGTCTGAGTAGTGTGTATCCTCTTCACTTTCCTTCGAGATATTGTGAAAGAAAAACACTAATCTCGATTGTAATCATTTTGGTGTAATGTCTATGTAATGTCATTGGATCGACATCGAATGGGATCTTGGCTCGCATGGGGGGAGGGGAGGCAGATCTGGAGTTGAGAAAAGGGAGAGAGAGGGCATGGAAGGGAGGGGAGGCGATCAATGGATAAGGTCATGGATCAAGTACCAAATGGACACTAGGTGGAGGGACAAACGATTCTCGGTATTTCCCTCTCCTCATGTTAAGTTTTGTGCACCTTTTTTCAAATTTTATTTTTAATTTGTTTGTTGTTTTATATGCTTATTTTATTTGTATTGTTAAATTTAGTTTTATTTAGTTTTATTTAGATTTTTTTTTAATTTAGTTTTATATAGTTTAAGAATTTTTTTTAATTGTATTTTTTTAATTTTCTTTTCTATTTTGTTTTATTTTGTTTTATTATATATATATAATAAAATATTAGTTTGGCTAGTTTTTTAAGGGTTTTGTTTTTTATTTTTTCTTTTAAAACATTGATAAGAATTTTTCTTAAAAAAAAACAAAGGTTTTTTTTTTTTTTTTTTTTAAAATGAGATATCTTTTTCAAAATTTTTAATGTAAATTTATTAAAAGAAATGGATTTTTTTTTCAAAAAACAAATTGCTAATATCATTTTCCAATTTACAAGTCAATTTTAAGTTTTTTGCTTGCAATGGTACTAGTTATCAGTTTCAATTAAATCATAATTTGAACTCCAAAAAATTTTTGGTGCTACTAGTAACATCACTTTTCGATTCGAGGCTCAATTTTAATCTTTTTCCTGCTTGTCAATGCCACAATTTCAAACAAGTCACAATTTCAACTACCCTGCAAAAAATGGTGCTACCAGTAGCACTACTTTTTGAAATGAAGGTAAAAATTAGCCACTAAAAGTGACCTCTAAAAAAATGAGAACTCTAGAGATTTTTTGTTAAGTTTCTAACTTCGTTTACTTTTCAAATAAGCAAAAAAGAGGTTCACATGTATGTGTTCTTAATTTAAATTTTTTTGTTTTAATTCATATGTGTTTTGAAATAAAAAAGGGCAAGGGAGAAATCCTTTAAACTTTTTTATGATCTTGCAAGATCATTCAAGAGAGTCTGAGGTGAAGAACATACTCAAGGTAAAAAAGAGCAGCTCCTAGTCCCAAAAAAAGATTGATGAAAAAAAAAAAAAACTAACAAAGTTCATGTGCTTAGGAGGCCATCCACATGCCAAGGAAAAATAAATCTTGGTTCTTTTATGTCCTCTATCAATCTAAGTAAGCTATAATCTAGACAAGAATGAACTTAAAAGAAAGTTTTTGTTGATTACAAAATGTATTTAATTTAACTCTTAACTCCTATTGGTAGGTCGAAGTGAAAAACATACATGGCCTAGGTAGATAGAGGATTCGGGCAAGTCACAATGATGATAGATGCATTAATGGGTGAAAATCGTCTGGGTAGAAAACATTGTGAAAGGAAAGCCTGCACGACTCTGTACATATGTTCTTTTTAAATTCATGTAGAGTGTGGCACCGCAGATAGAAAAATTCCACAAAAGTTCTCACAGTGATGGTAGTTTGAAATATTGATTTAAACCCATGAGTAGGTTGGTTTTTCAAATTGAAACATGATAATAGTAAGAGAAGAGGCTCCATAAGCCTAAGGGAGAATAATTTCGACTTAGAAAATTGGTGGAGTTGTCAATTTGATGAAAAAGAGACAATTAAGTGCTAGCTAGGAAAAGATAACACCATAATTAGTATGTGATCTGGATTTTATGAGAGGAACAAAATAAATATAGATTAATATTATTCCTAACACAGAAGCACAAGGAACAATAACATAGATATAGTAAAATTGGCTTCTATTCAATAAGTAAATATATTGAAACTATAAAATGCAGACTAAAACAAGCTTGCTAGAATGGTGGCGTCTTATCTTTGACAAGAGATGTGACGGTTGCACTCATTCACAATAATATTGTTATAATGAGGCTCTCCAAGACTTTTTAAAATAAACAGGAATGTCAAAACCCTATACATCCAAAAACCTAACCTTAGGAGATGAAGCACCAAAATTCATGTGGGCCCGTTGGGGTAAGTTAGTACATCAACTTCCTGAGGTCGTAACATTTTCATACCATCTCTATTTTAGGAGCATGATAGCCTATTCGAAAGGTATATCTAAGAAATACACATGATTCCTTCAAACTTTGACTCTGTCTAAAGTATAATTATGGAGAGCCCTAAAAATGTTGTTTAGTGCCTCAAAACGGCGCTTGAAGTTGAGGACCCAAAAACTAGGAAAAAATTGCCAAACTAGAAAAATGCCAAAATGAACTAATTGGAATAGGTGGGAGGCCACTGACATCCATATGGATAAATCCTCCCTCCTTAGTAAGAAATGGTCTCCATTGTGTTTATTTCCCCCATCAGATGAAGAAATTTATACTGAATTTGGCCTTAGGTGAGCCACTTGCCTTGGTGCGGGAGTTTCCCTGCTTTGACAACTCGATAAAGATGGATCCTTTTCTGGCGAGTTCCCTTGACCTATGTTCCCACAATATTATCACTAGATGTATATTGCATGCACTAAGGTTTGAGCTCTATTGGTATCAATTGTTTTGATATCTCTGAGGTGTCCAATAATGGTGGGAAATATGGTTGAAGGAGATCCACATTGAACATTGGGTGCAGGCCAAGGAAAGGGGGAATGTTGAGCTCAAAATAATTGTCACCCATAGCCTTGGTGATGGTTTACGGTACATAACGGATTGGGAAAATATTATGATAGGGAAATGTAAGGTGTTATTTCTAGAAGTGCAACCAAACTTTTTCTCCCACCTTAAACTTATGTGGCACCTGGTGTTGATCATGGCATTGCTTATAATTGGCATTGGACTTCTGTAAAATATATTGAACCTACTCAGAGATGTGATGGATCCACTCAATGAAACAGGTGTCTTTGTCAGCTTCAGTTGGAGCAGGTGACGATTCAGTCGAGGTGGCTGCAAGGGGTAGTGCAACATCCATGGGATCCAATGGTTGGAATCCCAACCCCACCTGAAAGGGGTTATGGTTGGTTTAGCTATTTAGGGAATGATTGTATATATGTTGAACATAGGGAAGACTCTCATCCCATGTCTAGGGGTTCTTGGAATTTTACATGCATAGGATATGCACGATCATCCGAATGACGACCTCGGTTTGGCCATCTGTCTGGGGGTGGAAGGAAGTGGATTTAGTGAGCTTGGTTTCTAGAAGTGACCAGAGGCTTGACCAGAATGTGTTGAGGAACCAACTATCCTGATATGAGACAATGGTTTGTGGAATTCCAAAATGTACCCAAACTCGTTCAAAGAAGAGCTTGTCAGTGGTCTCTACTGTGATGCTCTTCTTGCATGCAACCAGAATCGACATCTTGGAAAAGTTATCAACAACCAAAAACACACAATCATTTCCTCACTTGGTGGATGGAAGGCTCGACATGTAGTCCATTGAGATGGATTCCCATGGCTTGTCAGGAGTAGGAAGAGGGGTGTACAAGCCCTATTTCTTAGTGGTCAGTTTGACAATAGCACAGGCAATGCAGGACCTGATATACTTGCTAACATCCTATCGAAATTTCGACCAATAGAAATGTTTATGCAGTAATACCACTATCATTTCGACACCAACATGTCCTTCCACCCGACTTTAGTGGGCTTCCCAAATCAACTTCACTTGATCGCTTGATGGAATGCATATATGGCCCAGATGGCACAATATCCCATCCTGAAGATGGAAATTAGAAACAACTGAGATTGTGCCCAACATTAGGTAGGTTGTGGTGAATTCAGGGTCTGTCTCATAGAGGTGGGGCCATATGGAGGTCTTGTGGTTGAAAGTGTCTAGCACCGTGGTGAGTGTCACGATTAGAGGTTGGCTTAGGAAATCAGTGACTCAGTTGGTACTTCCTATTTTATACTTGATGTTGAGGTGGAACTTTTTCAAGTATGTGGACCACTTTTGATGGCGGAAATTTTGCAATTTCCCTTGTGTCTGTATGAACTACAGTGGCTTATGATCAGTGTGGATGACTATCTCCTTCCCAAGAATGTAATGTCTCCACTGGAATAAATATTTCACAATAGAGTACATTTCTTTGTCGTAACTAGGGTACTTACAAATGACATATGATAGTGTCACACTATTATAGGCCATGGGGTGGTCGTGCTGAGTGAGAACTGTGCCCACAACATAGTCTGAATCATTTTTCTTTATCTCAAAGGGATGTTGCAGGTCTGGTAATGAGAGGATTTGGGATGAGCATAAGCACTGCTTCAAATCATCGAATGATTGCTATTGGGATAGACCCCACACAATTTTTTCCTTACCATCACCCCTGGTTACTTGGATGAGGGCCAATGCAATATGGGAGAATCCCGACATGAACCTATGGTAGAAATTGGTGGCCCAAGAAGCCCTGAATCTAAGTGAGTGTGGTTTGGATAGTCATGGATGACCTGGATATTGAATGGATCCACATGCAACCCATGATGATCAACGATGTATCCTAGGTATTGGACCCTTTCCATGACGAAGGAGCATTTTTCCAATTTGGCACATAGTTTGTGTTGTCGCAGGGTGTGTATAACCTGTTGAATATGCTTTAAGTGTTCCACCCAAGTCTTAATGTATATGACGATTTCATCCAGATACATCACTACAATATTATTGGTGAAAGGTCGCAGGATATCGTCCATCATCCTCATGAAATTTGTTGGAGCATTTTTCAAACCAAAAGGCATGACCAACCATTCAAAAAGACCTTGTTTTGACTTAAAGGTTGTCTTCCATACATATGTATTTTCTATTGGGACCTGGTGGTAGCCAGACTTCAGATCAATCTTATTGAATTATTTGTCCCCCTTGAGTTGATCAAGAATATCGTCAATTTTGGGAATTGAGTACTGGTTCCTGACTTTGATTCTATTTACGGACCGATAATCAATGCAGAGTCACTAGGTCTCATATTTCTACTGTAACAACATGATTGGGATCCCACAAGGAGATTATTTGGTATGGATGTGCCCATTTTGGAGTAGTTCTTGGATCTATTGTTTGATCTCCTCATTGTCTAATAGAGAGTGGCGGTAGACTGGCCCATTAGGTAGTGGTGCATCGGGGTTTAGATCGATGGTATGCTTGACCTAAAAGTGCAGAGGTACCCCAGTAGCTGAGGAGAAGATATCTACGTATTCTTCCACAAACTTATCCACTTTCTTCTGCTATGTGGAGAGGTCATCTATGGAGGCCCTATATGTGGCTGAAATATTTCACTCGCTATGAGAGGGAATCATGAAGAAGACAAACTTCCCAGTCTAAGAGATGACCTTCCTGCATTTCTTGGCAGAGATCAAGGAAATATCACTAGGTGGGACTGCCTCAGGTATCTTGTACAATTTCCTATCCGAAGTAATAATAACACTGTGAGGCCTAGAATCATATACACCATGATGTTTCTATAAATAAGTTTGGACCAAAATAACATTACAAACTTCGATAGGAGCAACATAACACAATACCTCATCTTTGAAGGACTTGATTCCATACGACGGAGACATTGTTGGTTGTCGTAAAGATCACTTCCTTCACAGAGCCATCCAATGGTGTAGGGTTGTGGGTGTGACATTGTCGGCAAGGATAGCCACTTGATGACCTCGACTGGGATGAGGTTCTTCTGGCTACAACTATCAATGAGCAAGTGCAGTGGGGTGCCTTTCACCCACATCTGTGAATGAAAGAGGCACTCCCCTTCCTCTGGCTCATCTAGTTCACTGGGCTAGATCTTGGTGGTAGAAACGGTGGCACTATGTTCCACATCAATGATCTGTCTCCTCCTTTCTAGTTATGAGTCAGAGTTGGAACCCACATCTGATTTAGAGGCTTTCACCTCAACCACCGATGACTTCTTTGAGAGGAAATCAATAGTGTTATTTGAGGGGCTCATGGAAGTCGCACCACTTCCTGGTATATTTCTTTGTCTTTCTGGTGTCCTTATTTGCTTGTGGATTAGCATGGTTTTCCTGAGGTTGTCCATCTTTTCTTTGTCCCTTTTTTTGTGGGTTGGGACTGCCATTTTTTTTTCTATGAGGGGTTTCCAAGTCCAAATTGTCGTTTCTTTTGTTTAATCTTCTGCTTGATTTTGACGACATATCGATAGGATGCACCCAAGGAAAAGATGTCCAGAAACTCCATTTCGGCATGGATGTATCTATGTAGAACACTGCGATAATTGAGCACCATATGTCGCTCCGAATATTTGATACCCAGCTTGGTTCACAAGGTATGGAATATATTTGTGAACTATGGCACTACTTGCTCTCTTTCTTGCCGCAGTGTGGTCCATTTTGTATACAGGTCGTCATAACTTCTGACAGGGTAGTATTTTTCCTTAATAACATCGCTTAAGGACTCCTAGGTGAGTGCGACTATAAATAATGAGGGTTACTCTGTTTCCTTTTTCTCACAGAAATTTTCCCACGAATATTTGACATGGGGAATGACTTTGAGGAGCGCAAAAGTAATATTTTCTCTATTCGAAAATTTATGGACAGAAAAATACCCTTCTAGTAGATTCAACCATTTGTCTACAACATCTTCATCTATCTGACCTTCAAATATAGTAATATCAAAGTTGATTTGTACCTTGAAGTGGGTGGTGCCTCTACTCTAGGAAGATGCATCGCATGTTGGTAGCCACCGAAGGATTTGCGCAAAACTATCCATCATCATGTTCCTCTGTTGTGTGAGTTCTTCCTCGAGATTTTTTTTTAAAGGATCTCCTATCCCATCATATTTATATTCTCCCTCCATGAGAGGTCACTTGGGAATGTGAGATATTTTTTCCTCAAGAGAAACAATCTCAAGACCCAATTCTTTGTACCTTGACCTCGTCGAGGACATGCATTAAGAACGATAAGGAGAAACCTCACTCTGATACCACTGATCTGGATTTTATGAGAAGAATGAAATGAATATATATTATTATTATGCTTAACATAGAAGAACAAGGAACAATAAAAGAGATATAGTAAAACTGGCTTCTATTCAATAAGGAAATATGTTGCAACTGTAAAATGCAAACTAAAACAAGCTTGCTACAATGGTGGCGGCTTATCTCTGAGAATAGATGTGACAGTTGCGATCATTCGCAAGAAGATTGTTACAATGAGTCTCTCCAAGATTGTTTACAATAAACAGGAATTCCAAAACCCTATACATCCAAAAACCTAACCCTAGGAGATGAAGCGCCAAAAGTCATGTGGGTCCCATTGGGGTAAGTTAGTACATCAACTTCCTAGGGTCGTAACTTTCGCATACGATCTCCGTTTTAGGCACACGATAGCCCGTTGGAAATTTCTATCCAAGGAATACACATGCTTCCATTAAACTCTAACTTTGTCAACAATATAACTATGGTGAGCCCTAAAAACGTTGTTTAGGGCCTCAAAATGGCCCTGGAAGTTGGGGACTCGAAAACTAAGAAAAAAATGCCAAACTAGAAAGCTGCCAAAATAATATAGTTGGAATATGTAGGAGGCCACCGACATCCATCTGGATCAGTATGTTAGTATGAAACCAAATTCACAAAACATCCACGGATTGGAAATAAACAAAAGAAAGCATAATTATAACAAGTATTGGCACAAATAGAAAATAAACATGGAAGAATTTTATAATAATGGAAAAGACCAAGTTGATAACGGCATAGAGGATTTGATATGAATTATATTGAGAATTAAATGAAACATACACACCAATATAGCAGAGAGTACAACAATATTGTGAAACCCAACTTCTATTAATGAATAAAATAGTTGAATATTGTAGAACACAAACTAGCTAGAATGGTGGTACCTTATCTCTGAAGAAGAAGAGATATTGGTTATGCTCATTTGTAAAAGGATAATACAATGGGCCACAAGAATGGCATTTTAACATAAATTATGAACTATAGAGGTACAAAACTCTAAACCTATGAGGTAAAGCGCCAAAAGTTTTGCGGGCCCCAACGATGTTAGTTAATGCCTAACTTCCCAAAGGTGCAACATTTGCATACAATCTCTACTTGGGGAGTTTAGTAGCTCATTGGAAAAATATACTTGAGAAGTACAATTATTAGTAGGGATTTGGAATTACCATTGTTAGTACTATATTTTTTTTTCATTAAATGAAGGTTTGATGAAGTGGCCAGTCCGAGATCACACAAATTAGTGGAAGAAGGGCAAGCTTCAAGAGCCTCTCATCTAAAACTTCCAAATTTTCGTAAGGAAGAAAGAAGAAACATCAAGAAAATCCATGCATTTTCTCATATAAGGTAATTTTCAAGCCCTCAGTTGCTTATCGAGGGTCAAAAGGGGCTTATTGCACCCCAAAAGAGATTAAGCACAAATAACCCAGGGGGGATTATCATAAGACCTTAGCCTAAAATTAAAGCACTAACAAATTTTTGGACCCCGGAAGATCGACGACTCTCATACATTGTTAGAATCCATCTAGAAACCATAAATCAACAGTCGTCAGAGTCCCTTTGTTGGAGTCACATATGGATCCAAACCTCAAGTGATCTGAGGTTTCACTCTTGATGGACAGTCCAGAATTTCTCTCAGGCCTCTTTTAAAGGGGGATCGATCAACAAATAATATCTCATCCAACCATCAATCATTCTTAGAGAGACTGAAAATTCATATTTGATCCATACCCCTAGGGCCTCCATTCAGTGTTACACGCGACCCACTATCAAACCATTGTCAAAGTCAATCAGAAGCTACCACATGGACATGTGGAACCCGCCACATACATAGGTAAAATACTAAATATGGGTGACATGTGTCACCTTGGCCTACCATGTCGGTGTCATTTTTTCCCAATAGAAAGATGCCACTTTTCTAAGATGGTGTCAATGTGATAATTTTCATGCCTTAGTCGAATTTGTTCAACCACGAAAAGATAAAAAAATCTCATTTGATCTCTTGTTCCTCTGATCGATAATCCATATCTGATCTTATCTGTAGCTCTATATCAACAATCATCAAAGTTCCTTCATCGGAGTTCCTCATGGGTTCTATATTTGGAGAGCTCTTATGCTAAAGGAGAGTCCAGAAGGATGGTCCAAATTTGGTAAAGGAGAGTGATATCAATGGTCCAAGGTCCATCACGGTTTCTCTCTTATGCTCCCTATCATGTATGCCCCTGGTGACGTATGCATGAATCCACTTCTACCAGGGCATCTTTCAGACCAATCAGAAGTTTCCACGTGGACATGTGGAACCTATTGCATACACAGGTAAATATATCGAAATCAGGTGACACATGTCCCATCTGTCTAGAACATCAACACCAGTGGGGCCAATGAGAAATTTCCACATTTCTACAATGATGTCATCATAATATCTTTTACTCCTTAGTAATTTGTGGCTCTGATCGAGCCTATATCGATGAATCTCATGCATCTTCGAACTTCCTTGTGCAATTCCAAATAAATGGTTGAGATTTACTCTCAGAGTTCACTTGTCAAAGTCATTTTAAAAGAGAAGACCCAGAACACTTTGATGTGCACCTCCAATGGATGGTATCTAGGCCTCTCATCCATATGTGACATCAGATTTCCAGTAGAGAACTATCAGAGCCAATAAATGACCGCCATGTGGACAGGTGGAACCCACCAAAGACACCCTAAATCATATCAAATATGGGTGGCATGTTTCATGTCTCCCTCCCACATCAGCATCAGTGTAGACCAGTGAGAAGGTGCCACATGTCAAGGATGAAATCATCATGATGATCTCTTCCTTATACAATTTTGGGTTCTTGATTGATCTAGATCAAAGTCTCTCATGTGTCATCTTGCACCTCTATATCAATGGATGATATTCAAGCTCGAAGTCCCCTCATCAGAGTTCTATTTGAATCTTAGAACTCAATTACTCTGATGGGCACACCGATGGAAAACCCATATCTGATCTTAGACCTCCTGCAAGAAGAACTGATCAACAACCCATATCTAGTCACATGCCCTCTTTCAAATCAAGGGTTAATATTGATCATTCTACAAATAACCTGTCAAGCCTAAAATGTCTCAGATCAATGACCCTGATGACTCTCCGAGGTTGATATGATAGTTGCTAAGTTTTCGCCTTTGCAAAACTTGATTTCTATGATGGGTGACCTCAATGAATGTATGAGATTACTTGTCAATACTAATCCGACAATGGTTTAGTTTAGCGATTGCTGCAAATTTGATTTCGAGCATCTATCCACCTAAAAAAATGATTGCAGGCATTCTAAGGGGGAAAATGAAAACAATGTTTTGGCTAGAAAATCTCTAGTTGCTCTATAATCTTAGCATAACATATTCCAACAAGTGAAAGTAATTTTTATGATTTCACTAGGGGAAAATAGTTCAAAAATTAAGAAGCAGTAAACTATTTCAATAAGTTGTAAAGGATTTCAAGAAGTAGTTTTAGGGCATGAGCGAGAGAAAAAAAAGACAATGAAGGAACTCATTGTTAGGGTTGTCACTTTGGGAAGTTAAATATTTTCTTGTAACCATAGTTGTTTCACCACATAGATATATTAGGCACAATTAGTTGATAAATGTAGCAAGAAACTAGAGATTCATCCCCTTCGTTTAAGTTTCATTTTTTAATTCCTCATTTTGTTGTATATGTGTTCTTGTAAAGAGTCTGCTCCCATTCTTTCTTTTCTTGTATAATATATGATTTATAAAATCTCAGGCAACAACTCATTCCTCATATTTAGTGTTACTATATTATGTTTGGTTATGATATAGAAGTGATTTCCTCTAAATATATGACCAATTCTTGTCATTTGTTTGTGCATTTAAATGATATGAAGAGGGTACCTCCATATATTGGAGTGTATGAAGGTATTAACTATTTGAAGCATATTTTTAATTATTTGTTTACACTTGTTAGAGATGTTGAACCCTTAATTTCTCAACACATTATTCATTTCACTTAGGCTACATAATTCATTCTGAGCAATGTCCTATATGTCTATTTTTTTCTTTCCTCTAATCCACCATTTCATCTCCATTTTAAGATTGATTGTATGAAATACTCGTAGACATAAGCCTATGATAGTTGAGATCATTTGTCAGCTGAGATGATATTGTTTGAGGTCCTATAGTTTCAAAAGAGAAAGAGAGAGAGAGGGAAAAACGTCCCAAATATTGCACAATTATTTTATTGCAAATATATCCTTAAGATTCATCCTAAGTCTTGGCCCCTAGGGTGACTCAAAATCGTTCGAAAAATATCCTAGAACATCTGGAGGGATAACATCTAAAATGGCGTCATTGTGAGGAATGTAAGTTGAATAAATATTCCCTAGGGATACAACATTGTAAGTTCTGAGACTTGATGGTGAATATGCCTCGAGAACTTGGTTATTAACCTTTCACCTAGAAACTCCATAGAAGGACAATCTGGCCTCTGCTAGAAGACATACCAAAATCCACCCTGATTTCAATAAAGTTTCGATATATTCAGATCCAGAAAATATTTTCACTTGGAGAAATGTTAGAGAACATCAGATCTTGTATTTTTTAGGTAACCCTTATATATAAATATTTCCTTTTGATGTTCATCAAAGTATTGAATCTATAAATATGACTGATATATCTGAAGATTTACTTTCTTCAGTAAAATATACACCAGAACCTTTGATAAATCTTCAAAATTCTCCTTTAGAATTTAGCCCAAAATTTAATTCTCCTCATCAACCCTTTTTGAAAATTCTCATCCCTTCTCTATCCTTTGAATCCCATAACATCATTTTACAAAATCTCATGGATGGATTAGGTGGAGGAATACCTCGGGGAAATCAACCTCCTCCCCCACCACCCACAAATCGTTGGGTCACATCCAAATTTTCCCTATTGAATATTCCCCAAATTACCCATGACCTCCCTGAGAATTACTTGAAATATCTACCAAAATTTGATGGGGATAAAACTAACTCAGTTGAAGAGCATATGATTTATTTTCATGAATTTATAGATGACCAGTTTGTAGAGCATGACAATATCTTCATGATGCTATTTTTCCAAACTCCAGGGGGAGATGTTAGAAAATGGTTCATAGAACTGCTCGTTGCTTCAATTGATAGTTTTTTAGATATATAAGATTCCTTAAAGAGGCAGTGGGGTGAGAAAATGGATATCCTATAGTACTTGAATGAATTTATCTCACTCAATAAAATATCCAATGAAACTGTCGATGATTTCAATAGGAGGTTTAATAAGCTCTATAACAAGATATTTGCAAATATAAATCCATCACAACTAGTAGCTAAAGTGACATACATGGGGGCATTTGATGTTGATTTTTCCATGACTTTGAGATAAAGGTCCCTGACCCTACTAGTAATGCAAGATGATGCAATAGACATAGAAGGAAACATGATTGCATTAGGCAACATGAAAAAAAATAGTTTTAGGAAGAAACGAAAAAGGTCAGGGAAGATTGTGGTACTTCTAATCCAAGTAGAGAACCCCAAGAACAAAAGATGGATGAGATGTCAAGGATGATCAGGAATATGACAAACAAAATGTCCAGATTTGAGATATAGAATAGAAATATAGACATAATCCCCTAAGAAGGAGGCATAAGGAATCCTAACCCTAATAGTTCATAAGACCTCCAAATCCACAACCCATGAGAAGGGAGAGAAGAAATGAATAAAATCCCATTCAACCCCCTGTAAAAACCAACAATGATAACAACTTTATTGAAGAAGTAGTGGATGATATCTATGATGAATACACAGAATAAATCCACCTACTTCAAGATGATAATGATGTCATACATCTAACTCAATATGACTATGAAGGGTCACTAAATCCTAGGAAATTGGTCCTGGATCCTCGACACAACAAAGGAGATTTATCCTCAGTTCAATACAATTTCTTTTGTGGATGCATTACAGGTTGAGATGCATAAGAAATGTGATCTTGGGCCTCAATATAAAGTATTTGTTGCAGACAGAAAACCTTTGGATAATAATTTTGGTGCAAAGTTTTCCAAATATAAATCTAAATAAGTTCTAGACATCCCTAAGGTAATTAAAGTTTTGGAGGTTGTAAAAAAGGAAAACAAAACTAAAGAACTTGGGGAATTGGTTTCACCTTTCAATTTTGAACTTGAATTGTCTAAGATAAAGATTTGTGTGCCTTTGGTGGAGCTAGCTAAAAACCCATCATACCATAAAAATATTGAGAAAATGATGCAGGGGAAGGGATCAATAAATCCTCCAGATACTTTGAATGTACAAGATGAGTCCCCTACCATAGTTTTTGGTCCTCATATTGATGACAAATAATAATTTTTGGCACCCTTCTATGTGACCTTGAATATTCATGATAAAATAATGCAAAATTGTATGTTCGATTATGGAGCATCACACAATCTTATGCCAAAAATAATCAATGGAAAAGTTGGGGTTGGAAATAGCCATGCCATATCATGATCTCTATTCATTTGATTCCATAAAAGTGAGTGTTATGGGATGATTAGAGACATGGTTTTCACCCTGGGACAATTGCTTATTAAGAGCATTATGATGGACATGGTGGTAGTTGATGTACCTGCCAATTATGGAATTTTTCTTTCCAAAACATGGGCACGAAAATTGGGAGGCACTATGTAGATGGATATGAATTATGCCACTGTACCATTTTTTGGAGGAGATCTCAGAAGATTGCATTAATAGACAAAGTTTTATTGTGTGTTCAGTGAACAAAACAACCATGTGAATCATCTCATATATGTTGTTGATGAAGATATGGGTTGTTGTATCCTATATGTAAATGAAGATTACATTGAAACCCCAATGCTTTCATATCCTCTTGTAATCCATGTGGAGGAAGTGGATGGAATATGGAAAATGTCTTTTGATGTTGAATACTCAAAAAAAGGAGTTGGGGCCAATGTCGTGCTCATCTCCCCCACCAAAAAATAAATCTATTTGTCCTACAAGATTGATTTTGAGGCCACAAATAATGTGGTTGAATATGAAGCCTTGATCTTATTCCTGGAGGGAGAAAGAAAGATGCAAATTACCAAGTTGGTAGTAGTTGGATATTCAGATCTAATTGTGTAGCAAGTAAAAGGTTTCTATCAAACAAGGCTTCCAAGAATGAAGGCGTGCAGGAATCAGGTATGGGATATGATCGATAATTTTTATGTAGATTTCAATTTTTATGTAGTTTTGAGAGAGTCTAATCATATAGTTGATTCCTTAGTAGTAGCTTCCAGTACCTTTAAAGTACTATCCACCCATCAAATAAAATATGAGATCAAAATGAGATACAAACCTTCCATTCCTAATAATATCAAATACTAGAAATGTTTTGAATATGATCAACATATTAAAAAAATCATAGAAGTGATAGATGAGTTTGAAAATATTCATATTGATTCAGATGATAAAGAAGACAACAAACAAGATATTGGGGAGGAAGCTAAAGAGATCCCCAAATTTTGCAATTATATGGTTGAGCATAAAGTCTTGCAACTTAAGAATAACTTCATTCCCAAAGGATTGTTTCTTTTGGAACAATATTTTGATAGAAATGATGTACCTATCAAACCAATTGTCCTCCCCAAAGATGATATCATTGAAGAATATAATAATGTGACTGAAAAAAATCCTAAATATATAAAGTTGTCCAAAAATATTCATGTTGATCATAGCGAAAAGTATAATATTCATGTTGATCATAGGGAAAAGTATTTGCAGTTATTAAAAGAGTACATGCATGTCTTTGCATGGATATATGATGACTTAAAAAATTATGATACCGATATCATTCGGCATCGAATACCCCTCAAGGTTGGTACTAAACCTTTCAAGAAGAAGCGCAAGAAAGTTAATTCTCTTCTTTTTCCTACCATTAAGAAAGAGTTGAGGAAATTATTAGATGCCCAAATTATTATTCCGTTAAGGTAATCTGAATGGGTTGCTAATTTAGTTCTAGTGAGAAAGAAGAGTGGGGAAATAAGACTATGTGTTGAATTTAGGAACCTGAATAAATGCTAATTAAAAGATAACTACCCCTTGCCCAAGGTGGACCATATACTTCAAAACGTGGTGGGGGGAAATAGGATATCCATGATGGATGGTTTTTCAGGATACAACCAAGTGGCCATGCACCTAGATGACATAGATAAGATAGAATTCACAATACCACGAGGGACTTTCATGTATGACAAAATATATTTTGGTCTAATAAATGCAGGAGCAACTTTTCAGAGAGCTATAGACATTGATTTTTTGGGTGAGAGAGACAAGTTCATTGTAATATATCTTGATGACATGGTAGTTTTCTCCATGAAAGATGAATATCACATAAAGGATTCAAGGAAAACCTTTGTGAATTGTAGGAAATTTGGGTTTTCCTTGAACCCAAAAAAATCTTATTTTTCTATGGAAGAAGGAAGGCTTCTTCACCATATAGTATCCAAAGAAGGGGTAAAGAAATATCCTAAAAGGGTGGAGGAAATCAAACTAATTTCTCAACCTAGGAACAAGAAAGAAGTACAGTCTTCCCTAGGTAAAATAGGCTTTCCAATAAGATTTGTCCCTAATTTCGTTGAAATGGTGAAGCATATTACCATGTTGAAAAAGGACCATGAAGTCAAGTTGACAGTTGAAGCCAAAGAATATTTCCAGCATATCAAGGAAGCCTTGGGATAGCCTCTAGTTACGATTAGCCCAAATTATGACAAGGATTTCTTCATTTTCTCTTTTTCATCTACACATATGATAGTTGTTGTATTTCTTCAAAAAAATGAAAAAGAAAAAGAACATTCCATAGCCTTTTTCATAAATGCCCTAACAGATGTTGAGCTAAAGTATAGTAGCTTGTAAAAACAAGATTATGAATTAGCCAAAGCATTAAAAGATTTCAAAGACTATATACTACACTCTAAGATATTGGTTTATGTACCTACCAGTAATATAAAGGACAATCTCACACAGCCTGACAGTGAGGGAAAATGTGGTAAAAGGATTGCTAAGATTCGAGAGTGTGATGTGGAGATAAAGCCCACAAAGCTAGTAAAAGGACAAATACTACACAAACTGTTAGTTGAATCTAGCTGTAAATATTTAGACTTGAATGTGCTTTCAACAAACATTGTAGTTGTTGAGTCTGAAGAGGATGAAACACAAGAACCATACTTAGAGGTAAGTGCCAAATTTTCTCAATCTAATTGTATAAACACATTATCTCTTACTTGAAAAAATTTGTCTACTCACTAGCATGGGATAAAGGTAGGGATATATTTATTAAGATTAAGGTTGTAAAATATTTCATTTTAGGGGAAAAACTATTTTGGAAGGACCCCGGGGAATCCTAATAAATTGTCTCACTGAGGAAGAAAATGAGGGAATAATCATTGATTTTGATAAGGGTGTGTGGGGGGGTCACCATGCTTGGAGAGCCACTACATACAAGATGCTTGGAGATAGGTATTACTAGCCATCTTTATTTTCCAATGTAAATTGCTTGGTTGGAGCATGTGTAGAATGTCAAATGTTTGTAAGGAGGCAGACGTTGATGCTCGTCCCACTAAAAACAATCAAATTTGAGACACCTTTCCAACAATGAAGATTAAACTTCATTGGCGATATTAATCCAAATTCAAGTGGACAACAAAAATGGATTTTGAAAACCATAGACTATTTTACAAAATGGGTAGAGGCCATACCTACAAGGGAACCCACTGATACAATCATCATAAAGTTCCTAGAGGAAAATAGCTTGGCCATATTTGGGTTCCCAAGAAACATCATTGTTGATAATGCCTGGGCCCTCAAATTTTCCAAATTGGTTAAGTGTTTTTAGGACTATAACATAGAGTTGGGACACTCTATTGCGTATTATCCATAGGGAAAAGGTTTGGTTGAATCTTGCAATAAGAAATCTATCAAGATTATCAAGAAAATGTTATCTAAAAAACTAAGGCATGGGATTCCCACCTAAAATATGTCATCTGGGAAGACAGAGTTAGAATTAAGAGGGCCATTGGAACTTCCCCTTTTCAACTAGTGCATGGGTTGGAAGCCATTTTCCCCATTCAACTCATCCTCCTCATGATGAAATTACTGCAAAATGAGGAGGCAGAATCAAACGACATGCAGAGAAGAATTAATCAGTTGGTTGAAGTTCAACAAGTAAGTGTACAAGTTCAAGTAAAGTCCTAAGTTCACCAAGAAAGAATAAAACAAATATTTGATAAAAGGACCAAGGAAAGAAATTTCATGACAAGGAATTTGGTCCTAAAATGGGATGCCCAAAGCAAAGCTAAAGGGAAACACAGAAAATTTGATAATCTTTGGCTTGGACCCTTCCAAGTGGTTGAAGTCCAAGATAAAAACACTTATGATTTAGCTAAGTTGGGTGGAGAATTGTTTGGGGCTCCTGTAAATGGGAGGTTCCTCAAGCACTTTTTGTAGTACTGATCATTGCAATATTTTCTTACCCTCTACATAAATAATTCCTTTTCATTTATGTTCATGAATTTTTAATTTCACTTCATTCACCATTAATTAATTCAACAAGTAGGTAGGATTCTAACAACATAAGTTGTTGAGCATTTTTTGTGGCATATATCAGACCAATTTTCAGGTTTGAAGGAGATGTATCTTTTTGGGAAGACTCCATAACCAAACAAAAGAAGGCACTTGGTAGACCTCCCTATGAAATTCAAGATCAACAATTGAGATTTACTCTTAGATTTCCCTTGTCGGAGTCATTTTGGAAGAGCATACCTCGACCACTCTAATGTGCACCTCCAATGGATAGTCCAGATATTCTCTCAGACCTTTTTCAAGTAGGGTCGACCAACGATCTATATCTACTCCAAGGTATCAAAGCCTCTAGGCTAGGTGTGACATAATCTTTCCAATAGATCATTGTTAGATCCAATCAACGACCACCATGTAGACATGTATAACCCACCAAAGGTGCCCCAAAGCATATCAAAATTGGGTGACACGTTTCATGTACCCTTTACAAATCACCATCACCATGGACCAGTGAGAAGGTGCAGTGTGTCAAGGATGACATCATCATTATGATCTATGCCTTAACCAATTTTGGGTTCTTAGTCAAGCCAGATCAATGACTCACGTGTCGTCAATATTCCTCTTGCACCTCCAAATAACTGACTAATATTCAAGATCAGAGTCCCCTCGTCAGAGTTCCATTTGAATCTTATACTCCAACTACTCTGATGGATGACCCAAATATTCTCTCGAACCTCCTCCCAGCGGAACCAATCAACGGTCCAGATCTAGTCACACACCCTCTTTCAAATCAACGATCTAGATTGATCAATATACAAATAATTTGTCAGGCCTAAAAAGTCTCAAATTAATGATCGTGATAGATCTCTGAGGTTAATCCGACGATTTCTAATTTTTCACCTTTACAAACCTTGATTGCTTCGATGGGCGACCTTGATCAACGACTAAGATTAATCACCGAGACTGATCTGACAATGGTTGAGTTTCATTATTTCTGCAAATTTTATTTTGAGCATCCAACCACCAAAAAAATAATTGCAGGTGTTCTAAGGGGGAAAATGGAAATGATATTTTAGCTGGAAAATATCGAGCTACTCCATGATATTATCATAACAAATTCCAACATGTGAAAGAAATTTTTTCGATTTCACCAGGGGGAAATCGTTCAAGAATCAAGAAGCGACAAATTGTTTCAAGAAGTTGTAAAGGATTTCAAGAATAAGTTTTAGGGCATGAGCGAGAGAAATAAAATACAATGAAGGTGCTCATTGTTATATTCATCACATTGGGGAGTTAAAGAGTTTCTTGTAACCATAATTGTTTGAGAACAGAGATGCCTTGAACATAGTCAATTGATAGATGTAGCAGGAAACCAAAGATTCGTCCCCTTTGTTGTCGCAAGAGTTAACTCTAGGCTGTAAAAGAGCCAAGCCTTAGCACATTTTTAAAAGAAATAATTCTTGTTGATTGATCAGTCATAGGAGGCTTATAGAACTAGGTCTAAAATAGTCATTCCACTCATTTATAGATTAGAAACGAAAAGTCATGACCTCGTTTGTCTAATTCATTTTAAAATCATGAGGATGGATAACAGATAGGGGATGAACAAAACTGAAAGAAAAAGCCAGGTATCTGGTCTTCCTCTCGATAGAAGAAATAACACCAATACTTCAAATATCTGAACACAGGTCTTGTCTCACTCATTGAAAGACAGAGGAAAGGTTGTGAACAAATAAAAATTGTAAATGAGGAAAAACGATTAAGGCGCAAGTCTTGTTCTACTCATGGCAAAATAGAGGAAAAACTGCACATTAAGGGATGCTTCAAATAGCTACAACAGAGGTAGTACTGAATTGTAACCATTACAAGCTGAAATAATGAATGTAAGGAAGAAAGCGCAGTGATGAAAACTTCAAAAACAATAATACAGGAAGAAAACAGAATTAGACAGTGACAAAGTATAGAATCTCTTAGTATTTTGTTCTATATTTGCTGAAAAAATACATTACAAAACCCAGCCTCTAAAAAGGCTCCCGGTCTGTCTCAGTTTAGTCTTATAAAAGAGAACTTACGGTTGCAGAATTGAAATATGGATGCAAATATAGGGCTTGTTCCCGTAACTGTATTATATTTTAATAAAAGGTGTGAAATGGGAGAAAAACATTTAGCTGTATATTATGTGAGGCTCCTGTCGAAAAGAGATCTCACATATAACAGAAGAGGAAATTAGTTAGGAAATAACTGATGTAACAAAGAATACATGTAGAATTCCAAAAATGCAGATTAGTATTACACAGCTGATAGCTGGTGCAGAGGAAAGACAATAAACAATTACAGAAAACCCAAATTCATTCATTATAGTAGTGGTCGTACTAAAGTATAACGAAGCACATCAATTATGAATATGAATTGAAATGAAAAAATGAGAT
>SNQJ01S0091491.1:19119-32714 GCA_010110895.2 Picea sitchensis | reverse complement strand
AGGGAAAAATATGGGCACTCATGCCCATGATATCATCATGAGAGTCTACAAATCATATAGAGGATCCTAGTCCTCCTGCACCACATTATGCTCCGAAAAGCACACTATTGCATGAGCCATTCATCGAAGAAAGTGGTTCCAACTCTTAGGAACCCCTACTATATGCCTTTGTAGATGAAGAGGTATGTCTCGCCTCCTGAGAGGTGGGGCACCCATATTCATACCTCAAAGGTTCCTCTCAACCTCCCGAAGTCCTCCCAATGTAGCCTCGTGCTCCATTTCTATCTGCACATCTCCACAATGCCCTAGTGGCAACATCTCTGCCGGATGTGATGCACCTCTGTCTTCATGATGAAACAAAACATCCTTTAGATCCCTCTTTGTACACATAAAAATAATAAAAATAAAAAATAAAAAATACATGACAAGGTTTAGTTTCGTACCTGACACATCCCATTGAATACCCTCTGGGAGCACTAAGTCTACACTGCCTCGAAAATACACTCTAGCATATCGAAAATCCTCAATAACAATTAGTTGTCTCCTGCACCAAGAGAATAAATCATCTGTAAACATGAAGGGTAAAATCATGAATATGGGTAACACTTTCGTGACAATCGGGTCTAAAAAATTCCTAGCGGCAATTTTTCGGCCAAAAAAAGGTTGCTAGGAATTTTTTCAGCCGAAAAACATTTCGGCCGAAAATTTGCACGTCAAATTGAATGATGCCCTAACAATGCCCTCTATTGGTTGTGGAGCCTGATTATCTTCCTGATTCAGAGGTCCTTTCTTTCAGCCGTATTTATACCCCGTGAAGTATTTACACCCCAGAAGTGTGTACACTCTTCCATGCGGGGGAGTGCAGAGGGGGCTAACCCCCTCTGTGGGGTAAGCCCCCGAAGGAAAAATTGCCTTGTAAATGTATATTGTAATTTCATTGTAAATATGGACCATTCATTATAAGGTCACAAATCTAACGGTAGAGATTATGTTAGAGTTTTTTTCCCTAGAAGGCAACCCTCTTTTATGAGGGAAATGTATTATGGCTATGGTTAATGGTGAATATTGTATTCTGAGATAGGAGACTGTGAGAGAAAGAAGAGGAAGTTACAACGGGTATTCTGTAGGTTGTATCCCTTCATATGCTGAATAATAATAAAGGAAGGACCTGGCAATTTCTCTGGTGGATGTAGCCCACACTGGGTGAATAATGCAGATGCAGGGCGCACTCTACGTCTGCTCACAGGATCGTTCTGTCTAGATTGTGAGTCGAAGCGCTCTTTTGATTCCCACTAGAATCTATATTAAAATTGATCCACGGGTCCTTTCTCCACCTGCATGATATTCTGTACTCAACCATGGATTTCCCTGACTAAATTCCAGGTTTTGGGATTCTCTGATCCCCGATGTCGGGAATTCCCTATTCTCTTGATTCCCTTATCACCGAATTTCCGATTCGTCGAAACTAATTCAATCATCATTATCCCCCTGGGATATATTCTGGTCCCTGTGACTACCATCTCATAGGACCACGACTCTATGTCCTTTGGGATTTAACCTCGCAAGAGCCCCTTCTTGCCTTAGCCCCATATGGATACGCTCTAGTCCATGTGACCAGTCCTCATAAGACCATAGTCTTATCTCTTTCGGGATTTCCTTATTCGAAAGTCTGACCTCCTATCCCCTGGACTCCCGAAATACCGACTCCCAAAAAGCCGATATCCCGAATGCCAAAATGCTAATCTCCTGTCTTCAGGATTCACAAAATGCCGAATCCTGATTTCCCGAAAGCCTTTCCTTTCGAGGTTTCAGGCTTTCAAATGTTGAAACACATTTCTCCTCAGGATTACCGATCCTCTGAATCCTGGTTTCCCAATATGATGTCAGCTGGCCCCACAATGGAGCTTTCCTCCTTACCGGGGTTTCGGACTTCGCATTTCCAAAATGCGTGTGGTTCGTGTCCTCAAAATTCACGATCCGCCGAATCCCGATATGCTGATGGAATCTCCACTTTCGGGAATTTTCTCGAAGGTCTCGATTTCTACCACGCGTCCCTTCAAGATGGACGGTCCTCGTCGCTTCGCGATTTTGGGGTTTTTGATGCCGAAATGCTCCGACTTCTTGTCCTCGAAACTCCCAGAATGTCGATTCCCGATATGCTGATGGACTCTCCCCTTTCGGGACTTTTCCCGAACCCTTAGATTTCCTCCACGCATCCCAAATGGATGGACCTTTTAAATCAAACCTCGGACTTCACCAAATGTAAAGTAAAAAACGCTCACTTATGTGAGTCCCGGTGTCCGGATCTCCGAATTGGATGATCGCGTGACACACGTCCTTCCTCAGACGGATGGCTTAGATCAAATTTGTTGTTTCAAAACTTTTGATGTCGAGTGTCCCGACTTCTCGTCCTCAGGACCTCTAATATCCCGATTGCCAATATCCCGATGTCACTCCTCTTGTCGGGACTTTCGCCTCGGTTGTTCGCGAAGGTTTAACCCTCATGCAACTCTTGACAGATCTGATGGCTGTCGGGTTCTTTGGCTAAGATCTGACGGTTCAGACCTTATCTGCCCTGGGTGCTTCTCGTGCTCCTTGTTGGACATAGGAAAGCTTCAGCAGTCCATATCTTCTGACTGGATCCGACGACGAATGTACTCCTCCCGAGCTTTAGCGCTTTTCTTCCCAGATTTGGCAGAATTTCAAATTCTCGAAGGCCTTGACCTTTGCTCCATTTCTGTGAGCTCCATGATCGTGAGTTCTCACCTTTGCGCATATGAAAACGCTACCCCTCCTGAGATTTTCCTTTGAATCCTTAAGGGATTTTGCGACTTCTGTGCCTCTGTAGAGTCTTTACGCACACACAAAGGTGCTATCCATCCTGATCTTTTCCCTTCACTCAGACTTCCAAGGAAATCATTCCTTCTCCTTTTTCCTCCTGCTGGATAATGTAATGCCCTCCTAGCTATCCTTCTACTCAAGAAGCCTCTTGCTGAGACTTTCAGGGTGTTCAACAACCCTGCAGAGATCCTTCAGTGGACTCTTCCTCCAAAATATAGAACTCAACCAAGTTTTCTTCTTGTGCCTGTCTGCACACTGTCTCAATGCCCTCCTGGGAGAGTTATACAGACCTCACAGCAGATTTATTCTGTGCACTCTTTGTACCTGCTCAATTCCCACTTGGAAGAGCTTCACAGAACTCCTCAGAGCTTCTATATGCAACTGTGTTCTCCCTACACAACCTTGCCTCCTGAGGTATTCAGTAACCGCACAGGTCTATCTTCTGAGTTGTTGATTTCAACTTCTGTGCCCACCTGGCATGCCTCTGTCTGACTCTGCAGAGTTCATAAATGCACCCTCTATGCACGACTATCAGAACCTGTATCATTCTATCACACCCTCCTGGTGTGAAGACTCAAAGACCTCTCAAGCTTGAAGCCAAAACAACTCCTGCAAATGCATAAACTTAACATACATCTACAACATATAAACAACACTCACAGACATTCATTTAACACAAAAGTGTGCAGGAAAAAATGTTGTATATATATTAAATGGAAAATACATGTTTGTACAAGGTGTTCCTGAGCACGACCTATAACAAGGTCTCGGCTCCTTCTCTTCTTCTCTCTACTCGCAGACCCTCTTCTCATTCTACTAACTCTCTCTCTCTTTCAAAAATGAGATCAAAATTGATATTTTACATGAGGGGGCTCTTAGAGATCTTCCCTACAAATCTACCTACCCTATTCAATTACATTGAATGGGTTGTCTAGTCCACCATATGGATCGAGATCTCAGCCTTACAAACATTAAAGGCCTACCTACTCTAATGCCTGCACAAAGGCACGACTCCATGGCTCAACAACCTACAACATTAATTACATTCAAATTCAAAATTGAAGATGAGGTTGTGCTTCTCTTCAGCCTTGAATGCACGCGCTGACATGGTTGGCTGGCTAATGTGGAGAGATGCTCTTGCATCATACTCCTCAGCTGCAAAATTCATGAGCTCCTGCTCATGAGCTTCCCATATCAGCTGTGGAAATCCTCCTGGATCCCAAATCATCCTCTGGAGCTGTTCATCCTCTCCATCTCCCTATTGTTGCTGCTATTGCTGCTTCTGCTGCTGCACTGCTGTTGTCTTTCTACCCAACTTCTCCCCACTGGTAGTCTCTGCTGACTCTACAATCAGCCTTCTGATGTCTTCTATCACCTCATCCAGCTGCTAAATTGGCTGGCCCTGTTTATGTAGTCTCCCCAACTGCAAAAAAATTCTGCAAATGGGCAGATCAATGTGATCTCCCATGCCTTCTTCTTCATCTGCTTCCAACCTCACCTGTTGGATGTGCATGCCCTGCACTATTACCCTTCTCTCCAGGGCTTCAATTTGTTCATACAGATCAACCAAAATAATGTTATCTGCTTCTTCTTCTTCTACTGCTGCAAACTCCCATGTTGTAGTCTTTTCAGTCTCCTGGCTGAAAATATTGAGCCATTCCTCGGAATGCTCATCATCCTCTTCTTCTTCTGCTTGGGTAGTCTCAAATACCTGCTCCGATTATTTTTCCCTGACAGTCTCAACTAGCTATCCCTCTTCTTCTTTTGCTGCATCTGCAGCACAGATTTCTGCCTCCTCTGGGCTAAGTGGTAGGAATATTCCAATTCCTCCAATCATCAGAAGATTCTTCATATCCTCCTCTTATGTTAGCTGCATCTGCTGATCCAAACTTACCTCTGAGTTTACCTTCTCTGTCAGCTCCTCAGGCTGATCTAAACTCACCTGCTCATCCCTGCCCACTTGGGAATATGGGATGTCTATGCTGCCCTCCTGGCAGTCCATGGAATCAACTGATTCCATCTCTGTTTCCTTTCCCATATGGGAAACTGGAAACTTTTCGCTTCCCTCCTAGTAGTCTTTGAGATCCCACAATGACCTCATTTCATTGCCCAGCTGGCAATGTGAAATTCCTTGGCTGTCCTCCTAACAGTCCATGAGATCTTCAGCTGATCTCAACTCCTTGCCCACCTGGCAATTTGGAATTTCCTCTCTACCCTCCTGGCAGTTCTTGAGATCTCCAGCTGATCCCATTTCATTCTCTTCACCGAGAATTCTCCCAGTCTCTGGTTCACATATATGACCCATCTCCTCAGGTCTGTCGAGGTTTTCAGCATGCCTCAACCATCCTCTTAACAACCCACGCTGTCTTTTAGCCATCAACTCGTTGACTAGCCATTTTACCTTTGGCTTCCTCATGGGCCATTCATATACCCATATTGACCTGGTATTCTGCTGCATCTGCAGTTCAAGCTCTTCCATTCTTGCCCTGATGTCGGCAAGTTATTTCTCCCTTTCGACTATGCTCATCCGCTCTGGTCTTTTCCTTCCAGCATATCTACAGCCTTCAGTAGCCATGTTGTTGTCCCTGTCTGCCCTCCTTGCAAATCTGCTACTATTACTCTGCACCCTGAGTGCCTCAGCTTCTCCTACATTCCTCCTGACTGTCTTCTTTATTGTTGCCTACCTGCAAACAACCATCACAGAGTCTCCAACACTCTATCTTCTTTTTTATTCTCCCTCTGCTTGAAATATACAAACATATTTCTCACTCTGATACCACTTAATGTAGACACATGGCGCACTCTACGTCTGCTCATAGGATCATTCTGTCTAGATCGTGAGCTGAAGCACTCTTTTGATTCCCACTGGAATATCTATTAAAATCGATCCACAGGTCCTTTCTCCACCTGCACGATCTTCTGTACTCAACCGTGGATTTCCCCGACTAAATTTCGGGTTTCGGGATTCTCTAATCCCCGATGTCGGGAATTCCCTATTCTCTTGATTCCCTGATCACCGAATTTCCGATTTGTCGAAACGAATTCAATCATCATTAGCCCCCTGGGCTATATTTTGGTCCCTGTGACCACCACCTCATAGGACCACGACTATATGTCCTTCAAGATTTAACCTCACAAGAGCCCCTTCTCGCCTTAGCCCCGTCTGGCTATGCTCTAGTCCATGTGACCAGTCCTCATAAGACCGCAGTCTTATCTCTTTCGGGATTTCCTTATTTGAAATTCCAACCTCCTATCCCCTGGACTCCCAAAATACCAACTCTCGAAAAGCCGATATCCTGAATGCCGAAATGCTAATCTCCTGTCTTTAGGATTTGCGAAATGTCGAATCCTGATTTCCCAAAAGCCTTTCCTTTCAGGGTTTCGGTCTTTCAAATGCTGAAATGCATTTGTCCTCAGGATTCCTGATCCTCTGAATCCCGATTTCCCAATATGATGTTAGCTAACCCCACAATGGAGCTTTCCTCCTTACCAGGGTTTCAGACTTCGCATTTTCGAAATGCGCATGGTTCGTGTCCTCAGGATTGACGATCCGTCGAATCTCGATATGATGATGGACTCTCCACTTTCGGGAATTTTCCCGAAGGTCTCGATTTCAGCCACGCATCCCTTCAAGATGGACGGTCCTCGTTGCTTCACGATTTCGGGGTTTTTGATGCCGAAATGCTCCGACTTCTTGTCCTCGAAACTCCAAGAATGTCGATTCTCGATATGTTGATCGACTCTCCCATTTCGAGACTTTTCCCGAACCCTTAGATTTCTGCCACACATCCCAAATGGATGGACAGTTCAGATCAAACCTCAGACTTCACCAAATGAAAAGTAAAAAACAATCACTTATGTGAGTCCCGGTGTCCGGATCTCCGAATTGGATGATCGCGTGACACGCGTCCTTCCTCAGACAGATGGCTTAGATCAAATTCATTGTTTCAAGACTTTTGATATCAAGTGTCTTGACTTCTCGTCGTCAGGACCTCCAATATCCCGATTTCCAATATCCGGATGTCACTCCTCTCGTCGGGACTTTTGCCTCGGTTGTTCGCGAAGGATTAACCCTCACACAACTCTTGACAGATCTGGCGACTGTCGGGTTCTTCGGCTAAGATCTGACGGTTCAGACCTTATCTGCCCTGGGTGCTTCTCCTGCTCCTTGCTATACGTAGGAAAAATTTAGCGGTCCAGATCTTTTGACTGGATCCAACGGCGAGTGTACTCCTCCCGAGATTTAGCGCTTTTCTTCCCAGATTTGGGAGAATTTCAAATTCTCGAAGGCCTTGACCTTTGCTCCATTTCTGGAAGCTCCACGATCGTGAGTTCTCGCCTATGCACATATGAAAATGCTACCCCTCCTGAGCTTTTCCTTTGAATCCTCAAGGGATTTTGTGACTTCTACACCTCTGTAGAGTCTTTATGCGCACACAAAGGTGCTATCCATCCTGAGCGTTTCCCTTCACTCAGACTTCTAAGGAAATAATTCCTTCTCCTTTTTCCTCCTGCTGGATAATGTAATGGCCTCCTGGCTATCCTTCTGCTCAAGAAACCTCTTGCTGAGACTTTTAGGGTGTTCAACAACCCTGCAGAGATCCTTAAGTGGACTCTTCCTCCAAAATACAGAACTCAACCAAGTTTTCTTCTTGTGCCTATCTGCACACTGTCTCAATGCCCTCTTCGCAAAGTTATACAGAACTCACAGCAGAGTTTTTCTGTGCACTCTTTGTACATGCTCAATGCCCACCTGGCAGAGCTTCACAGAACTCCTCAGAGCTTCTGTATGCAATTGTGTTCTCCCTACACAGCCTTTCCTTTTGAGGTATTCAGTAACCTCACAGGTCTATCTTCCGAGTTGTTGATTTCAACTTCTGTGCCCACCTAGCATGCCTCTATCTTACTTTGCAGAGTTCAAAAATGCACCCTCTGTGCATAGCTAGCAGAACCCGCAACATTCTGTCACACCCTCCTGGTGTGAAGCCTCAAAGACCTCTCAAGCTTGAAGCCAAAACAACTCCTGCAAATGCATAAACTTAACATACATCTACAACATATAAAGAACACTCACAGACATTCATTTAACAAAAAAGTGTGCAGGAAAAACTATTGTATATATATTAAATGGAAAATGCCTGTTTGTACAAGGTGTTCCTGAGCACGGCCTGGAACAAGGTTTCGACTCCTTCTCTTTTTCTCTCTACTCGTAGACCCTCTTTTCATTCTACTAACTCTCTCTCTTTCAAAAATGAGATCGAAATTGATCTTTTACATGAGGGGGTTCTTAGAGCTCTTCCCTCCAAATCTACCTACCTTATTCAATTACATTGAATGGGTTGTCTAGTCCACCATCTGGATCTAAATCTCATCCTTACAAACATTAAAGGCCTACCTACTCTAATGCCTGCACAAAGGCACGACTCCATGGCTCAACAACCTACAACATTAATTACATTCAAATTCAAAATTGAAGATGGGGCTGTGCCTCTCTTCAGCCTTGAATGCACGCGCTGACGTGGTTGGCTAGCTAGCTGGCTGACGTGGAGAGATTCTCCTGCATCAGTGAACCACGTAAATTTGTGTCTCTATTGTATTTTGTATCTTCTGTGTTTTGTTTCCTCATTTGTTTTTATTTTATTGCTCCATGGTCCTGTTTTTCTAACACCCTCGAAATTTGTGTATAATGTTTTTTGGATGAATTATTTTCCCGTGGTAAGAATATTTTCGCTGAAATGTTTATTTTTAACAGATTTTGTTAAAATCTAGGTTTCGACCGAAAGATTATTTCGGCCGAAAACATGAAATTGGGACTGAAAACAAAAACCAGAGAATTACCCCAAGCTTACCTGAACTTCGGAGGTTGCAGACTCCTGCAAATATTGAGAATTTGGTTTCGAAAATGACACCATAATTTCCAAAATTGAATCTACTTTCAATTCCAATAACTTGTTTTCATTTTCTTTATCCTTATCTATTTTTATTTAATTTAAAAAAAAAATCACTGCATAATATTTTCAGCAGACATTATGATTCGGTGAAATGAATTATCGGTATCTCTAAAAATATATAGTTAAAAATTTAGAAAAAAATATATTCATAATCCTTAAATTGTTCTCTTCAAAAGGGTATATTTAGATTTTAGTTTTAAGTAAAAATTAAGATATATACAAGGTGTATAAAAACATGTGTTTAAAATATGTAACATTTTTAGCTTGGTCAACTTCAAAAAATTCTAGAAATTATAATATTCATCCGTTAGATTCAAAATTATAGTCATAATAAAATAGTCTCTCTAGATTGTTGCAGTATATGTCGTTTCTTAAAAACATAATTTTAATAATAGATACATTGTTGTAGAAAAAAATTACTCATTATCATTCCTTTCATGTTTAAGGAACATACTGTTAAACAACTGTCAAATTGACATATCAAATCGCAATAAAAAAAATTGAAAAATAGTCATTGGAAATCTAACAAAATTCTTCACAAGTTTTGTTTTTACTATAAAGTGAAGTTCTAAATAAAAAAAATACTTTTGTATGCTGGAAGTTGAAGAACTTGTGAAAATACAGTTTTGTTTCTCTTAAAACAAGCAAAAGTGTAACCCATCTTCATGATTTTACCCTGAACGTTGAGGTTTTGTTCCCTGATCTCTGGTACAAACTAGTCCACCTCTCCATTCGTGGCTCGGTCGTTGGTCGTGCTTTCAACACAACCTATGGATGCATCTGGGGTATTCTCTCCAAAGATAACGAAACTAAGAAAGATTCGTATCCAAACTCCTTATGCCTTCTAATCTTTCACTTTTTGATTTGTTCTTTCACATTCCAAAGGAACCCCACACTCCAGTTAAATAATATGGGCTCTACACATTGTAGAGCATATGACATCTAACATTTCAAAGCTAGGTGATCACTTGTACTACCTGTGAAGTTGGTAATGGAAAATAAAATCAATCTCAATGCCAAATCCCTCACGTCCTTGATCATGATTCATCCACTGACTAATCGAGATACTAGAATACAATGGTCAACCACATATACCTCGATGGGCTGAGGAGTTTTGCGATGCCCAGACACAAGGATAGGAGCCCCTCTCCTTGAGAGGCCGGTCAAAAAATATACATAGTCAAGATCAATATAGAGCATATGTGGTCCAATGCAGAATGCATGTTCAACATCATCCCATAATACAATTAGGTACTCTGGTAACAAAACCTCTTTCCTCATTTTCTGTAGTTTGAACTACTTGAGGAGACCACAATTTCTCAAAGAAACCCTTGCTTGAGGTTTTTGCAAAGAGACAATATCCTCGAACTCATGGTCATGTTCCTTCCATTCAATCATGGCTATATGATCTATGCAAACTGGAAATGCAACCATTTAAATGTCTTTAGTAATCTTCTTATGGAAAACAATTGTATATTTCTAACCTGGAATACAAAAAAAAAATTGGTTCTGCGTCGACGCTCCCCTAATCCTATTCACAGAGTGCTAGCGCTCCCTAGGTACGTGCACCAGGGTGTTGAAATATCGATCAATGCTCCCCTCATCCCTTTGAGGGAGCGTCGATGCAGTTCGATGCCTAGGGCTTCCTAAGGAGCCCAAAATACCCTAAAAATGAGCTAAAACACAATTTTAAACCATGAAAAATGATTGCAATGGAAAGGTGACCAACCTGGTCCAAACAGAATCAGAAACGATCAATCATAGGTCCCGTACTCGCAAGTCAAAAATCTCCCTTGAAAGGTTGAAAAATCCAAAGCTAGAAGAAATTGGTGAAAAATCAAATGGTAAATGAAATTTCTAACCTATTTCACTTTTATAGGGTTGATTGTTTGCTAATATAAAGTTTTTCTTGGGTTTTTTAATCCTTTTGAGGAGTCACTAATATCGTCCATTCAAAATTGTCTATATTTGTAGGCGTCTAAGCAATATTTTTTTGACAACCTTGTGACACTAACAAGCACAATATTTGTTCTTTCTCACGCTTGAAAAAACATGAGAATGCAAATGAGTAGACTTTTATCACTTTTTTGGACTCGTAAAGGTTACACAAAAAATGAAACCCCTGGAGTCTACTTTAAGCTCTTTTCAAACTCTCTAAACATGAAAATATTGATGAGTGATCTTACTTCCTTTCACACTCACTTACAAGGTTTTGAAAGGGCATGTCCCAAGTAGCAGTTTATCTCTTTTTCGGACTTCGGAAACTAAAATTACGAAAAAGGACAAACCTGGATTCCTCTTTAAGTTATTTTCAGACTCTCTAAACATGAAAAACCACTGAGTTTTCTTTCTCTGGACTCATTAAAATCCCACATTGAAGGGCCCATATGGGACCAAACCCTTACTTCTTCCAGTTTTTTAAACAAACTAAGAGGGTGTTATTGAATATGATTTATATCAAGCATGTGTTATTCTCCTCGATCTCGTAAAAAGAAAAATATGTACTCATCTATCTGGATGGGGAAAACATTGAAGGAAGCAAGCCAAGATATCTTTTAGAATCGTCACAAGTCACTCTTGTAGTCTCCCTTGAAAATGACACATTGTTTCTACCTGCATTTTGAACACTTGGATAATCCACTGAACCTATGCATTGAACCAATCTCCTGATTCTTTTCACTCCTTTGGGTCACCCAATGAATGCCATAGTATCCACTGCATTATGTTTTGTTCCATGTTACATTTATGTTGTCGAGTCATGTTGTGCCTCAGTGTTTAAGGGAAGTATCTACCTCGAGAGTCGACCATCACAAATTTCCAATTTCAATACCTGTGTTAGTCCATACTCATTTGATTCACCATATTACATCTCCATGTCAGTTTTGTGTCGATGATGGGGGATAAATCAAGACCCTCCTTTGACGAGTCTTTTCCTTTTGACTTCAACACATCATTCGAGAATTTGACTTAGAAACCAATTAGTACCTTGGGACCTACATGCCTCAATGGAAGGCCTCCTTGCCTCTGACAGTGGGTTTACATCATTGACCTCTGATCGGATGACTCCACAAATTTTCAAATTCAGATCATTTATTCACATTCGTTGGATTGTACTAGAGTACCTTGGGAGTCATTGAAAAATCAATAGTGATTTCCCTCACACTTGTTAATGGTTTACCTAAATGACCGGTAATCAAGTGGTTTCTACCATGTTCGACATCAAAACACTTATTCACATGGCTAGATTCATACTACATCAGGATTAGGAAAAAGACCTTGGGTTGATATTTCACTTTGTTATCTGCTTTTCTAGGCTACGAAGGAGATCTTTTGACTATGCTGATATACTGTCACATAGATCCATATTTTTATTGGTCTTTGGCTATGTTTTATCATCTCTTAGATCCATTGTGTATTTCTCATGGCTACAATTATTTCATGTCATGGAGGTATAGATCCACATTGTATCTTCGGTGGCTATACCCTTACTCAGTATCATTATGGATCTGTAGTGTATTTGTTGGTGGCCATACCTTAATTACTTTGTCACTCGAGCATAGGTATACCTTCCTTGGGTTTGAAACATATGATAAAATTTGTTTGATGGTTGTTTGAAGTTTCTACCAGGTTCTTCGAATCGATACCCTTTCTTTGAAAATATACAAAGAACTTCAGTCATTAGCTTCTGTCTTCTGAACTCACACTTTGGGGGGAAATATGTTACACATAAAAATTCCTCACTTCGATAATGTCTTTCTATCACTATTGTAAGTGTCGCACTTTTGTCACAAGTGTCGAAAATATTGTATGTTCTCCTTGCATATGTCGCATTGCAGGAAACACCATAAGAAGAATTGATACACCCTCTAAGACATGTTAGAACATGAAAGAATAATATTTGGAAAGCTTACACAATTTTTTCCTTCAAGAATGATCATCTTAAACAAATTTTTGGAGATCAACGCTCCCCTTCTCATATGCAGGGAGCATTATCGCTCCTTTTCCACCTAGCAGGGAGTGCTACAACGTTCTATTTCAATATTTGAGGAAGCGTCGATTGGTTGAGAGAATATTGGGAAGAAATCCCCCTTATCTCTAAGGACAACTAGAAATGATCTGAGTTGGTTTGGCTCAAATCCAAGATTTAGGATGTATCTAAGGGAGATACCACAATTGATGGAGTCATATCCTCAACTTATATCAAATATAAGTAAGTTGGTTGAGCCTCTCAAATACTATAAAAGGAGGCATTCTCATGGTAAAGAGGAGGAGAATATCAACAAAAAGTATTGTCATTCTGATCATGGATCTTTCGAGCAATGGGTTGGAAAAGGAGGACTTGGAGAGGCTGTTGCATTTTCATCTATATATTGTAAGTTCCTTGCAATGTTCTCATTAATATATATTTTCCCTGTTTCCTTCAAGTTTGTGTATGATTTCATAGGGTTGTCTTTTGTTGATAAATCAAGCTTAAACTAATCTTGATAGAATAGGAAGCATGCATTGTATTTTATGTCTATTGAATTGTAGATGACATTAAAAGGCCTAGAGATAAAGTTTAGCCTGGATGGAGCAACGACAAGCTTCAGAAAAAGGTACATCATACTTTGTTCCTCTTTTTCCTTTGACTAGTTTAGCTACATTTAAATGAATGTCAGTCTCCAATGTTAGCATTTTTCTCTCTTGGTCATAGGGGTCTAGGATCCAAGAGGACATTCACCTATCTGTAGGGGAATTTTCCTAGAACAGAGGGAGAGGGAGACAAAGAGGGGGGGTAAAGAGAGAAAGTGATAGGAATGGGGG
>SNQJ01S0091491.1:0-19063 GCA_010110895.2 Picea sitchensis | reverse complement strand
GTATATGTAGGAGAAAGATAGAGAGACAGAGAGGAGATATGCAATCTACCCATAATTATTTATATCTTAATCATTTAATAATTAGTTTCCATCTAGACTTATTTGTTGACAGGACATATATATAGGAATAAAATATTGAAAAATAATGCGTAATAGTACCATAACAACCATGTATTGACTCTTTTATGGGGTTTGACATATTTTAGTGCATCAATATATTTAGACAATTTACTCTCTATCCAATAGTTATATGGATTGAAGTGAGGTCCTCTTTAAAATTTACTTCTAGTTTATCCTTCCACACACTTTATGTAAGTATTCAAGTAGGATGTTGTTCATAGGTAGAATGAAAGTTGTCATAATAATTTCAATCTGTCTCAACCCACTAGATGCAATAACCATAACAATCATCCCTAAAATATTAGTGGGATAACATAAGTTTAACACATTTCTCACAAACAATTCCTCTTTTCCAAACCAAATTTTTTTGGTACTTCCCAAGGTCATTATGTAATGTTATAAAAGGAGGAAAAAACAATATAGTCAAGGAAAAACCTGGGAATACAATATTTCATCTTGGAAAGTATCCACCATTATCAACAACTCCTTATATATGTGTTTCTTTCACATTCAACCATTACATTAACTAGGGCATGTGTCAAAATGGGGTATCATAATTTGCGTGTTCTAACACCTAATGTGTAAAATATTTTTCTAAAGAACAAGCATGCAATGGATAGGTCTTAGGATGTTAAATAATTATGTAAAAATCTTGACCAGTATAATCATAATTTTCTATTAAATGATAATCATGTAATTATTCCTTTCGATAGTAAAAGTGTAAATCCATGTGTTTAGTTCATTAATTCTTGTACAAGAAAAAGATAGAATGTGATAAGACAAATATGCAACACACAAAATAAAAATAAATGGACTCCTCTTATACCTTGGTAATTAATACATGTAGAGAAGGAATCCATCACAAAAGGTGTTTGTTATAATATAAAAAACACTCGAGGGGAAATAATTTCCTTACGTATCAATTAATTTACCATAGAAATTATGTTAATTTAAATAACTCCATGAAAGAATACTAAGATAGAACATAGTGTATCCTTTGTTTGGACTTTCTTGCACCACTTTTAGAATAAATTTCCCCTTCGTAAGCTTCCTTCTTCTGGTGCATCCAAGATATAATATAGGGAAAATGTGGTTGTCAACACAAACAACTTTACAAACAAAATTTCTAAGATGAACTTCCCTGCATATTATATCAAGATAATAACAGGAATCCCAACTCCACATACAATTTTAACAAAACCAAGATATTCAATTAACTGTCATTTGAATCCAACAAACAATATGAAATAACCAAAAAATATTATCATAAAATAAACTCGTTATTCCATTTACAATTATTTTCAAGATATTAACTAACCATAATATCTCAATTTCGAGTCCACTTCTAGCTATCATGTTGTCAAATCTACCTCACAAACCAATCAAGGCTCAGTTTCCATTATGTAAGTAACATCCAAACCATGCCTTCAGGGACTCCTAATCAGGATATTGAACCAATACACTAAGGAATGATCTTAGAAGGTTTTTCAACATTACAAACCTTTTAGAGATACTACTCTATTGCCTAGTGTCTGGTCAATATACTACTAGAATGATTCTGGAAAAAAATTCATTCTCAAGAAATTGTCCCTTAGTCACCATGTTAAAATCATGGACCAAATTTGTATAGCTCATGTAAAATATTTACCTTATTTTATGAGTCAAATATAAGCACACAATCTATCCTCACAAACAAACAAATTCCCAATGCTCAAGAAAGGGCCATAGAAAAAATCCAAACACACAAACCCTTGGATTCAAGAAGATATCTCGACAATATAATCTATCGCCTGAGAAAATATATGGAAACCAAGACAAAGGTAAAACTATGATTGGGTCATATAAATCCAACATAATCATTGATTCCTCGATGGACTACAAATAGGTTAAGTGTTCCCTCTTGTTTATT
This sequence comes from Picea sitchensis, assembly GCA_010110895.2. Classification (NCBI taxonomy): domain Eukaryota; kingdom Viridiplantae; phylum Streptophyta; class Pinopsida; order Pinales; family Pinaceae; genus Picea; species Picea sitchensis. The sequence continues at coordinate 17,034 of SNQJ01S0091491.1, read as the reverse complement.
GTGGGTGACCTCTTCAAATACAACTCCATTTTTAAAGCTTCAAGCCCTTCTCTTGTCCAAATGGAAGTTTAATAGTTAGGTTCTTGAGTATGTGTTTTGTTGTGGTATTTGTCCATAAACATTGTATAATTAATATAACAAAAATTGTAAGTGTTTCATCCAAAACAATGAAATTGCAACCTAGGAAATACAATTAAATACTGATAAGCCATACCGACAATCAAATTTTAATCTATGAAATGAAATTTGTTATGGCCTCTTCAACCATTCTATAGAGGATAGAAAATCAAGTTATGATATTTATGAAATAAAACTTGTTATATTCTAAGTCGATGTGATTTACTACTATTCATTTTTTATTTCTTCTCAATGAATCCATTTGAACTCTGAAAAGAAAAAGTAACAAAATGATCCAGGGATTCTCAACTAGACCAAAAACAAATATTGTCTATTTATCAACAAGATTTGAGTCTGGACGACTTTTATTAGTGTTTGAAGAATAATACAATCTCTGTAATTTCAGTCCAATCATCAAAAACTCACATATGAGGAGTCACAAAAATACAATGGCTGAATCAATTTGAAACAGAAAATCAGTGAGTCAACCATGGAAATAGAGGAATTGTGAGAGAATAGAAATCATGGCAGCATCTAATGGAATGCATGACTGAAAGACTGAAATATAACTGATTTTTTTTTATTTAAAATTATAAATTTATATCACATAATTTAAATGTTATACACAGAGAAAAAACAAAATTAATGCACAACATTCCTACCATTTTTCTAATACAATTATTTTTATAACCAGATATTTTTTTAACCAAAACAATTATCAACCAAAGAAGAATTTTAACTTATTTTTTCAAATTGTAGACCGAAAAACAAATGAGCTAGTTTTTTCATCCAAACCATAGGAAAATCCATAGCGTATTCCACCCCCTGGCCGAGATATATACCACTTCACCCCCTGGCCGAGCTATGATAGCACCAAGGCAAAGCACAAAAAGTTAATTATTATTTTTGGTCTCTAATCAATGATTTTCTTTGCATATTTATTGATGATAGTTTAGTCTTATGGAACCCACATAATGACACAACACAGTGAGTATTTCATTCTCTGTTATTCAGTGCCTCTCAAATTTCTTACTCTCATGTTATTCAGTGTGTGCATAGAAGGTCCATATTTTGTCTCAAGTTTCAATAGAGTTCTCCATGTTTTATTGGCTTCTTCTCAAAGTTTTCATCTTCCATTCATGGTTGGTTGGTCTATGATGGGTTTGGCTCTCCTTTTCCAATGTGTAACCTCTCCAAACTCTCCTCTAACACTTTTCTAACCTCCTTTTTCTCCCCATTCAAATTTTTCTCATGCATAATGGTTAGAGAGTTCAAACTCAACTTCTCCTCTTAGCTCCAAGAATGTAGGTGAGACAGTTTGCTAAAATTTAGGATTTGTGTCTTAGTTTGAGGTGTTGGTTTCCTCCACTCCTCTTAACTCATTTTTTTTATTTTAAATTCAAATTTGAAATTGGGTGAGGGTTCAAGGTAGCATAAGGTATATGATTTAGGCACAAACCCCCCTTAGACCCCGTCACATAACTGTAAAACAAAAAAGTGTACAATATTCATAGTGCCATCGTTTATCTGACCCATGGAGTTAGTGTATTAGAGTTATAAAGTAATTATGCAAAGCATTTAAGTATTTATTTACAAATAATTCAAGGAGTAAAATTGGGATACTACAACCCTTCCCCCTTGGCATAACATTGTCCTCGTTGTTCTTTATTGCATCAATGTCATCTTCTTCATTGTCTTGGTACACCTTCAAACTTTAGCATTCCAACATATGTCTACATCATTCATGAATGTAAGAATGCATAAAATAGCCACTTCTAATCACGAAGTATTTCATCAACATGCATTTCCAATATGTCAATATTAAGTTCATAACTAAAGTATATATATATTCATACCACAAGGGTCAATACTTATCTATATGAATATGTATCTAATCCATATGGATGCCATGGATAGAACCCATCTCATGTTTGTCTTAGACACCCAATGCACTCATGATCCTAGGTAGTGTATTATTCATTCAAGCCTCCTCTTCCATGCAGTCACTCACCTTCCAGGATCAGGCATCCCCTCCTCTGTTACATAGTCCCTTGGGTGATCCATCATTTTCCAAGGCTTCCTCACAATGGGAATGTATCTATATGTATAGAGACTTACATTCAAGGAATCCCCTGTATTTCTCTAACATAACATAACACATCTCAATGCTGATCATAACATATCATAGGGTTCTAGTGTCACAACAATAGGCTCTTCTCCGTGCTTTCCATATCAACAACCATCATCTGTCCTTTCAGGACAAATACATCATATCACATGTATCATATACATACAATTATCATGAGACATCATAATAATAACTTCAATATTAAAACTTTTGTTTCAAACCTGTCCTATATGGAAAACATATTTCACAAGTATAACATTTTTCTCATAATGTTTAGCTCTTGCATGTGGTAGCACACAATATTCATTATGGAATTACATTCATCTCCATATCCAAGAATACCCTACATGAAATATGTACTTTTAATCAACCAATTAACTATGATTATACATCACATGTAATGATATACAACTATCATTCATTATATATGCATTACTAACATTATAAAAATTTCATAATGCAATAAAACATTGATACTAGTAAACCAATGCATCAATACTCATGGTTACATAATCATTCTCTTTACTTGTCCAACAATTTATCAAGTGTATTAGAAGGTTTTCATTTCACTACAGAGTAGCATGAGTCCATTTGCAAGTGATTCTAAAAAAGAGTGCATTTGAAAATTTTGGATCCATTCACTGCCAAATCACCATACTATAGCCAATTGCCATATCAAATTTATTTGAAGACATTAGAGAATCATGGTAAAAGATTTGAATGGTTATCGATGTCATTCATGGTATCATATTTTTCTTTATTTCATCTAGTAAAGAAGGAGTACAAACACATTCCGAATTTTTCAATGGTCATCATGAAATCAACATTAGGATCTACAAGGAAATGAAACTATTCATTGTTGAAATTGCCATGTAGTAATATATGCCTTAGTATGTTTATGATTTATATATATCCTAAACATTCTCAACATCCATTAGTCACATTAGCACGTTGTCCCAGATCTAGTTTACCTTTTTCTTATGGCCCATCTCTGAAAATATTAATAGAACTTTCCTATATCAGATCCACACTGCATCAAATCTTATGGCATATTAGGGAACTTATTCCAAAGATATTCAAACGTAATAAATGAATTTCCTTATTCATAATTGACCTTCCAAGGTTCATCGAATAAATATGAATTGAATGATGTCACCAATATGCCTCAAGAAGAGAGATCCTGCTCCAACTTATGATCACAAACAAGTGACATATGATCTATTAGTTTATATCACATTGTCAACCTACAACTTGGATTTCCTAATTTGGAATTGAATCCATGATATATAATATCATAATTTGGGGACTTACACCTCAAAACTAGCTTATGGGAAGCGTCATTAATCAATGTGTAAATTGTGTTATGGTGTATGTTAAGTAGGAAAGAATATACTCTTTCTTAACATGGTCTACCAAAAATATAACATGATGAAAATGCATCAATAAAATAACCCATTTTCTATTTAAAATTGGGCAAGTAACAAAACCTTTCCTTGGTTATATCCACAGTGAAAACTAACATTCTCCATTGTATCTTGATTACTACATTATTGCAATCAATTTAGGCATTCATATAAAAAGTATTAACAATTGCTTTCCTTTTCCAACAGGCTCTTCAATCAACAAAAGACACAACTTTGAGATGATTATTGAATAAATTTGAATCAACTGTAAAAAAATCATCATGTGCATCCTGAATGACCTTCCTAAAAGAGGGAGAAAACTCTGAAATTAGGCATCACAAATCAGTACAAAACATTACATAAAAAAATAACCCTTAACACTTGCAACTCATTATTTATCATTGAATAGGTCAGGACCAAGCCTATATTGGCCTAGGTTGGCCCCTCAAACTTGGAAATATGCACACAAGTTGGCCCAATACTACAACTTTTCATATCTGGACCAATAAGTTCCCTTCTAAAACAACAATAGTTTTCTCATACCAACCACAAAGTCCTTCGCTACTAGTGACTCCATAAATCATCCCATAATAATCCCTTTTTCTCTTGGAATGAATATAAACAATGTTTTCCCTATCATCACAATCTTGATCATGGATAGAACAATATTCATCAACTCTTAACACGTAAATGACTTAAACTAGTCCACAAAAACATTGTCTTTCACATTCAATCAAGTATTGACAATGGGAAATCGACATCAGGTTTTGCATTTCATATTGGATCCGTAGAAATATCTACATACAGTGTGAATAACATACCATATACCAATTTAAAACATAGGTAGAGTATAAAGAAACAATTATAGAATTTTGGGAAGTAGCGTGAATTTGAAGTGTGGTAAAGATATTTCATCAATATGTTTCGTTAGTTTCATCATTTCTTCTCTCCTTCTACTTCCACCATACATAAACCATAAGTCCATCAGCATTCAAAACCTTAAGGGAATTTTCTTTGAGAATATATTTTTCTTTTTGTAGTACATTCTACTTTGAGATCTTGTCCAGGGGAAGCATGAAAAATTATTGACCTTTGTTAGTCAAGGTCTTCAATAAGGTGTATTTCCATTGACTAGGTATGAATCCTTTGTTTTAGCCATGCCCTATAAAAAATGATAAGAACTATTTAATCTACGTACTCTGCAAAAAACATGCGCAAGGATATCATTAGTTATCATATTTGGAGCATATCCTTTCTTGGACATATTATGGGATATATTTCCAATTGTTTCCATTTTTCCTTCCTTTCAGAAGACTCCAATCAATATGTTGTAATTAAAAATATTTGGCACAAAATGATCCGAAAATGATCTTTTAAAGACTATGGTTAAGTTTATGCATGAGTTGATTTACTATTGATAAATTGAAGAGAAGAAGAAGATTTAATGAATGAATGTTGCATCCATCATAAATAATGCAGAAAATAAAGTAAACATTAAGAAAGACAAACCATAACACCAAGATTGTTAACGGATTTCGAATAGGTTGCTTAGGTCTCCAGGCCTTTGTCTCAATGGGGACGAGTTTCTTATTAATATTCAATGATTCAAAAATACATCAGAAGTACATCAAATGGATTAAAAACTAGTATGTTTTTGTTCTTCTTGACCTTAAGAATCCAACAAAACTGACGGAACTAAAAAATGATGAGCGTAGCTCCCAGAAATGGCCTCCAAAGTTCACTTCCTCAATGGCTTCCCTGCATAAAAATGGCTTGAGCTTCACAATTCTTCGTAATTTCTTCTATTCTGAACCCATTGTGGCTGTCAAAAAACCTCTGGTTTATATATATTTTGAGTTGGGGTTCACCTCCCAGCTTCCTCCCAATATATAGCCTCAAAAAGGGCTCTAGATCCTCATTTTTGGGCAAAAAGCAGCATAAAATATTATTAAAATCCAAATAATATAGTTTTAAACCCACTTTGGGAAAAATGGGGTGCGCACGCCCCTTTCTCCTCCACCCTTGGTCATATCGAAAGTGCCATGTGGCCTCGGGCTAACCTCTACACCTAGTCTTCCACCCTGACCCTCACTTCTGGTCGCATGGGAAGGCATGTGGCCTCAGGCTCTGTCTTCGGCCCCGGGTCATATGCTCCCAATCACGTGCTTGGTTACATAGTATCCCACACTAGTCGATGGGAAGCCCTTGCTAACCGGGTGCTTCCCCAAACTCATCATCACTCCAACTTAAAATGATATTTCACCACATGCGAAACAAGAAACACCACATCCCATATGGTTATCCCATAGCCATTAGTTTGTTGCTCTCCCAGAGGTTGCGGGTTTGACTACGTTGGAGTTGCATACAAAGTTTTTGACCAGGCCTCTTTGGCCTTATCCGGAATGCCATGTGGCACCCTGTTCTTAGGCCATGTGTCACCCTGTGATTGGTCTATTTAGCCGAGTCATCTACCCAGTCAACCTGCCACTCAACTTGCACAGTCAACACACCTGCCATGTGTCACACCCAGAGCTTTCCATGTCCCTACCACCCTTCATACGTACCCTGCCACATTTCATCACTTGAGCCTTCCATGTCATTGTATGGACTTCCACGTCAATGTCTGTACAATCCACGTGTCTATCACATCAACACCCAAAAATTCCATCATGTTGACATCATCATGATGTCATCCACCACGTCATGCTAATGTAATTTTTACATCAACAGTACAACCTCTTATTGTTGACTTTGACTTTTTTGCATGTTTAAGAAAAAGTTCAGAACACAATAACTTTCGGATACTGTGTCCATATTCGGAAAAAAATATACTGCCATAATTGACATGACGAGCACTACGCGATGGAGCTGGTTTCGTCCAATTCTAAGAAATTTGAAATTTTGGCCTTCTTAGATCCATTTTGGATCATTCCTCCCCACTACGAACTTTTGGTCCTCCAAAAGGATATTAACTAGTCATCAAGTACGGGATATGCCTCCCCACTTGTCCTTTGTCTTTAAACTCTCTTCTTTGCACCTATCACATCATAATCAATTGCATTATAACCATGAAAAATGAAAGCATATTGTTATCCATTTGAGCTCAATCAAATCCTGTTGAATTCACTACCATCCATGTAGAAAACTTTAGCAGCGATAACATAAAAAATATGATTGAAAATGAACCAATATGTTTGACGAGCTTGAACGAAATTAACTTATCTTGAAGCAAAGTATGATTGAACTCCCATCCTACAACTATCTCATATTCATGATTAAGATCAATTTCTTTACTTGGCACAATTATAGGTGTATTTCTTTCATAAGATTCCTTCTTTAATTGTTTCATTGTTAGAAGAGATTGATTTTCTTTAATATGATGAACATGTACAACATATTCATTGCCTTTCTTAAACAAGTGATATTGATTATGTTCCCTGTAGAAGATTTATTTGCAATCATATAAATAAGGGGTTCCTAATACGATTCCACATGTTTCTAGAGGCATGACATCACATATTACTTCATCCACATACTTAGATTTAATTGCAAATTTTATGATACATTGCTTTGTTATGGGCAATTTGTGATCTTTGCTTATCCAATTAAGTGAATAGGGTTTGTGATGCATCTTAGTGTTTAATCCCAATTTCTTAACCACTTCTTCTGAAATTAAGTTAGATTGAGATCCACTGTCTATCAATGTATCAATCTTAGTATGTTTCATTATGACCCTTATATGAAACAATTTACTTCTTGAATCAAAACCATCACCAATTTTACCTGAAAAACCAACTATTGTGATTTTAGTCTCATCACTTGAATCATACCCCAAGTTTGTTGGTCATGTTATTGTTTCCTCCCTTTCCTCTCTTTGAACCACTTTGATTTCTTCTCTAGGTGCAATTTCCAACAATTCTCATCATCATGCCCTTCTTTCTTGCAATTCTTTCAAGAGAGCTTCTCTTCCTTCACTGTCGTTGAATTTGCTTTCTTCCCATTCCCTTTTCCTTTTCCATCTCTCTTTGAAGATGATTCCCCTAATACACTAACTCCAATTTTTCCTGTTTCAATATATGTTGCTTGAACAAAAACCTCATCAAGATTATTAGGTCCAAACATAAATACATTATTACAAATATAAGTAGGAAAACATCCTATATACTTCATAAGAGATTCTTGTGTAGTCAATGGAACATCTAACATCAAATCCATTTTATGAAATTTATCTGTATATTCCTGCAACAATTGTCCTTTCCTTAACTTAATACTTTTCCATTCAATTAAAGCCTTTTCCTTATACCCCAAAGGATAGAACTGTTTTCTAAGTGCGGAAATAAAATCATGCCATGATGGAAAATTTTTACCAACTTGCTAAGTTCCATGTTGCATCTTACTTTTCCACCAGATGAGAGTTGTGCCTTCAAGACGAAGCAATGCCCATTTGATTTTGGTTGCCTCATATTTGATTTGTTTCACATTACAATATACCTCCATTTTTCTAACCCAATTATCAAGTTTCTAAGCATTAACTTATCCATCATACATATGCAAAAGAAAATTTACATCGAGTTTAAGTAATGGCATATCAAGATTATGATTTTGAGAATGTTTTCTTGAAGAAGTAGTATATGAACTTGTACTTGAAGAAGAAGAATATGACAGAGATGAAGGAGGTGAAGGAGAAGATTTTGGAGGGTCCTCTCCTTCTTCACTTCTGTATTTATTTGAATATTCCCCTTGAACCAATATCTTCCCTTCCAAGTAATCATGATAAAACACTTTTACCATCTCCGACATGACAAGCAAAGTTCTTTGAAGCTCCCTTTCATATTGAGAAATTTCTTCTGATGCTATCTTCTCACTTTGAGATGTCCTCTTTCTTGATCGAATATCAGGATATCCTTCTACAATATATCCTTCACCATGAATTAAATTTTCCCTGGTAATCATGCAAACTCAAACAACCAACTGTCAACCTGCTCTGATACCACTTGATGCAAAAATGATATTTTAAAGACTATTGTTAAGTTTATGCATGAGTTGATTTACTATTGAGAAATTGAAGAGAAGAAGAAGATTTAATGAATGAATTCTGCAGCCATCATAAATAATGAAGAACATAAATTAAACATTAAGAAAAACAAACCATAATACCAAGATTTTTAACGGAGTTAGTCAAGTTGCCTACGTCTCTAGGCCTTTTCCCCATTGGGTGAGGCTTTATTATTAATCTTCAATGCTTCAAAAATAAATTAGAAGTACATAAAATGTATTACAAACTAGTCTTGTTGTGTTCTTCTCAACCTCAATAATCCAACACAACTGATGAAACTGAAAAAGGATGAGCGTAGCTCCCGAAAATGGCTTCCAAAGTTCGCTTCCTCAATGGCTTCCCTGCATAAAAATGGCTTGAGCTTCCAAATTATTAGGAATTTCTCCTATTCTGAACCTTTTATGGTTGTCAAAAAACCTATGGTTTATATAGATTTTGATTTGGGGTTCACCTCCCAACTTCCTCCCAAGATCTGGCCTCAAAAAGGGCTCTAGATCCTCATTTTTGGGCAAAACTCCACAAAAATCATCATAAAATATTATTAAAATCCAATTAATATAGTTTTAAACCCACTTTGGGAAAATTGGGTGTGTGTGCCCCTTTCTCCTCAACCCTTGTTCATATGGGAAGCGCCATGTGGCCTCGGGCTAACCTTTGCGCCTAGTCTTCCATCCAAGCCTGGGTCATATTCTCCTGGTTGCGTGCTTGGTTACATAGTATCCCACCCTGGTCGATGGGTAGTCCCCGCCGACCGGGTTCTTCCCCAAACTCTGCATAACTTGAACATAAAATGATATTTTTCCACATGCCAAAACAAGAAACACCACAACCCATCTGATTATCCCATAGCCATTAGTCCGTTGCTCGGCTGGAGGTCGCAAGTTTGACTCCACCGGAGCTACATACCAAATTTTTGACCAGGCCACTTTTTCCTTATCTAGGGTGCCATGTGGCACCCCATGATTGGACCATGTGTCACCCTATGATTGGTCTATATAGCCAAGTCATATGCCCAGTCAACTTGCACAGTCAGCACACCTGGCACGTGTCAGGCTGAGATCTTTCCATGTCATTTCCACGTTTCATCCGTACCCTACCACATGTCACAACCTAAGCCTTCCATGCCATCGTACATACTACCATGTCAACATCCATACAGTCCACATGTCTACAACATCAACACCTGAAAATTCCAAATCTACCTGACACGTGTCACCTCCTAGTGATGTCATGTCAACATGTTGATTTCATCATGCTGACATCACCTTCCACGCACTATTGACGTCAATAGTACAACCTCTGACTGTTGACTGTTGACTTTTTTGCTTGTTTGGGAAAAAATTCAGAACGTGATAACTTTTGCATATGGTGTCCATTTTTCGGAAAAAAACATATTGTCGGAATCAACATGACGCTCCCTACGCGATGGAGTTGGTTTCATCCGATTTTAAAAACTTTGAAATTTTGGCCTCCCTGGATCCATTTTGGATCGATTTTGTCTATCAACTCTTCCAAGAGTCATAGACTGGACTCAACATTCCACACATTAGAAATCCCATAAAAGAAAAAGAACATGTCGTAGGTACCCACAATAGGATAAAATCCTTGTCCATGCAATAATTGAAAAATAAATCTATCGTGGTTGGCTTCTTGTAGCTTAAAAATATTCAACAAGAGTGTATTATAAATTTAGGTACAAGAGTGGTGACCTTTTGCATTCATGTCAATAAATATCTTTAATTTGTATTAAACATGCCCAGTTTACATAAAACACAAATAAGTTACTCACAACACTCCAGACGAGGAATGAATGCTTTAGCAATCATCTCTTTGAAGAATGTGAGTGACATATCCTTGTTCCCTACCTTTCAAAGGCCACTTATCAAAACATTGTACAATCTAGTGGATAGAGAATGACTCCTTAATAAGGCTTCAAAAAAAATTCAACGCATCAACCAATTCCTTACACTTCAGGTAACCATGTAACAAGCTAATATGGGTATTAGATATGGGTAAACACCCATTCTCATGCTTCTTTTCATATACATTCCTAGCAATGTCAGGGAGGCCTCCATTACAAAGGCCATTTCTAAAGACATCATAGATTTTGGCATTAGGGGGATGACCTGGTGCATGCATATCTAACAATTGAAGAAATTGATCCAAGTAGCCTAATTCACACAAAACTTTAATCACCATTATGAAGATGTAGCGACTTGGAAAATGGCCACACTCTTGTGTTATTCAGTTACATAACCACACATTATTTTATGTTCTTCTCTTTTTATTTTACAATCATACAAGCATGGTATATCGTTTCCAATAGAAAAATTTCACAAAAATTATATTAAATATTTTTTTAAAACATCATCTAAAAATAGAAAATTTGTCCAGACCTACAACCTGGGGTCTATTCAAAACCTTTCCCCGACAAAAATGAATAATTACTACTCTGACTAATCATTCCTTTAGAGGAATTGAGAATTAAACCTCTTACATTGAAAGTAATTCCAACAAGAGGGGGTTTGAACATTTTAATAAAATCCGAGGTCCCTTTCCAAGAAGAAAAAATCAGTCCTTGATATGATGGGACAAATGGGATTTGGAGAATTAAAAAATGTCCTCAACGAGAGTATGCCCTTCTTTCTTTCTGTCCAAGTGAAGTATGTCAGCCTTCCTTTTACTGTTGTTAGATCTTTCTTTGACATATGATCAGCCGCCCTATTTGTTTCTCTGAAAACATGATGAAAATGAATACTTTGGAAGGTGGAAATCAAATCTTTAATGGGACGTTTCCAAGATTCAATGATGACAACTTTAAGCCTCCATTTCTGATCCAGCCAATCTATTATAACCTTTGAATCCCCCATTACTTGAATAAATTGAAGGTCCAATAACTTGGCGAGAGTAAGAGTACCCTGGGCTCCTAGCAATTCCTCTTTTGTGTTGGACCCCTCACCAAGATTTAAAAACCAACGATATACTGTAGAATTTGTGCACAAAATAGTACCTCCCACACCACAGTTACATCCTCCAACGACTGCTACTCCATCGAAATATGCTATAGAGTAGCATGTTTTTATCAAGATAGGTTTCTGTCTAATGGTAGGAGATATCCGAGCTAGAGTAGTGACATTTAGTTCCCCAAGAACCTTAGAGATGACAGCCCAAGTTGAGGGAGAATGTCCTTCAAGAATTGTTTTATTACGTTCTTTCCATAAGAACCAACAAGTTAATATTGGAACACACTTGGGAGCTTGTCTATTCAATAACTAGTTATTCATGCAATTGGTCAAGGAGGTACCGGCCCACTGAAAATTGAAATTTAATGCATGAGCACATGTTTCCCACGTAGATAGGGTGAATACAAAATCAATGAGAAAGTGATTAATATCTTTCTCCATTTGGTAGCAAAGACAACAGATGCTTGACCCCATCCATCCTTTCCTCTATAGTTGATCCCACATTAATATTTTTTTTTGCGAAGCAAGCCAGAAAAATAGTATTATCTTTAGAGGTAATGGCCATTTCCAGAATTTTTTCTTCCAGTCTCTCCATGCCAGAATCTCTTTCAATGAGAAGATCGCTTCGTAGGTGTTTTTGGCAGATAAATCACCTTTGTTATCAACACCTGACTAAATAAGAGTGTCTTGGTCATTTGTCTGAAGTGCTACGCCGACGCCTTTCAGATCCCTGGTGTATTTGTCCCAATCATCCACTAGTAACTTATATCCCAAGCATGATATATATTATATTGTGGTCACTTTATGATTTTCTTCTCATGATTGATTTCACTACCTATTTTTTTATTTATTGAGTAAGCATTACATTTTTTTACTCAATTACCTCTGAACATGAAAGGATTGCATGTGAAATTATCAATTGTAAGATATTATAAACAAGAAACACAAATATGAACTTATATTCCATATCTTTCAACTAAATGTTTAATAGCTAATATGGGTATTTTTCTTTGACTACAACAAGCATGTTCCTTTAATATAATGTGTCAATTTTCTAGAGCTGCAAATGAACCAAATATTTTCTTATATTTCAAGAAAGCTTATTGTTAGTCAATCAAACTTTCCTTAACTTTAAGAAATTTTCCTAAACTAGTGAGACATAACCCTCTTCATCATGAAATCCATAAGCCAACGTGTTTTGAGTATTCTCCTTTTATTGCATAGGCCATGCATTAAATAGATGTAAGTATATACATTGGGTACATGTCTATTATGAAACATTTCATTTAGGAAATCTGGTATACCTTGGAACCATGATTTATATCAAATCCTAGTAATGAATCATAGAGACAGGTCTGATAGGGTTCAAGATAACACTCTATAAAATACAACCATGGAAAAATACTCATAATCAATGATCTAGATGCTTGTGTACACAAATATTCTACCAGAAGCAATGAACTTATAAACCTAGGAGACATCTTTCACTATTAACCAAAACAAGCATTCATTTAGGAGCCCATAAAACCTCGAGTGTTGTAAGATCACTCAGATACCATTTGTAATATACCCATAATTATTTATGTCTTAATCAATTAATAATTAGCTTCAAGATGGACTTATTTGGTGACATGACATAAATATAGGAACAAAATCTTGAAATAATGTGTAATAGCACCATACCAACCTGGTCTTGACTCTTTGATGGGTTTTGGCACATTTTAGTGCATTAAGGTAGTATACAATTTACTCTCTATCTAATATTTATATGGATTGAAGTGAGGTCCTCTTTAAAATATACTTCTAGTTCATCCTTCCACACACTTTATGTATGTATTCAAGTACAATGTTGTTCATAGGTAGCATGTAAGTTGTGATAATAATTTCAGTCATGTATAAACCCACTAGATGCAATGACCATAACCACCATCCCTAAAACCTTTGTGGGATAACATAATTTTAAGGTAGTTCTCACAAAAATATTGCTGATTTCCAAACCAAACTCTTCTTGTACTTCCCAAGATCATTATGTAATGTTATAAAAGGAGGAAAAAACAATATAGTTAAGAAAATACATAAGAATACATTGTTACATTTTGGAAACTATCCACCATTATCAACAACTCCTTATATCTGTGTTTCTTTCTCATTTGTTCAATTGCATCAACCATTACATTTATTAGGGCATGTGTCAAAATGGGGTATGACAATCTGTGTGTTCTAACACCTGATGTGTAAAATATTGTGTTAAAGAATAAGCATGCAATGAATGGGGCTAAGGATGTTAAATACTTATGTAAAAACATTTACCAATACAATCATAATGTTTTAATGATAATCATGTAATTCTACCTTCGAGTAGGAAAATTGTAATACATGTGTTTAGTTCATTAATTATTGTATAGGAAAAAGATAGAATGTGACAAGACAAAGACATAACAGATACAATAAAAATCAATGGAACCCTCTTATACCTTGGTAATTAATACATGTAGAGAACGAATCCATCACAAAAGGTGATTGTCGAACTAGACATAACAGTTGAGGAGAAATAATTTCCTTATGTGTCCATTAGTGTACCTTAGAGATTATGTTAATTTAAATAATTCCATGGAAGAATATTAAGATACAACAAAGTGCATCCTTTGTTTGGACCTGCTTGAACCACTCACTTTTAGAATACATTTTCCCTCTGTAATATTCCTTCTTCCAATGCAACCAAGATAGAATAGAGCGAAAATGTGGTAGTCTACACAAACAACTTTACAAAAGAAAATTTCTAAGATGAAATTCCTTGCATATTATATCCAGATAACAATAGGAAGCCCAATTCCACATAACATCTCAACAAAACCAAGCTATTCAATTAAATGTGATTTGAATCCAACAAACAATGTCAAATAACCAGAAATTGTCATCATAAAATCAACTCATTCTTCCATTTAAAATTATTTCCAAGATATTAACTAACATAATATCTCAAATTCTAGTCCACTTCTAGCTATCTTGTTGTCAAATGTACCTCGCAAACCAATCCATGATCAGTTTAAGTTTCCATTATGTGAGTAACATCCAAACCACACCTTTGGAGACTCCTAATCGGGTTATTCAACCAATACACCAAGGAATCATCTTAGAATATTTTTCAGCATTACAAACCTTTGAGAGGGACAACTTGATTACCTAGTGTCTACTCAATATACTACTGGAATGATTTTGGAAAAAAATTCATCCTCAAGAAATTGTCCCTTAGTCACCATGTTAAACTCGTGGACTAACTTCATTCAACTCGTGTAAACTACTCCCCTTCTTTGATGAGTCACATCCAAGGACACAATCTAGCCTCACAAACAGATAAATTACTAATCCTCAAGAAAGGGCCATAGACAAAATCTATACACATAAACCCTTGGATTCAGGAAGATATCTCCACAGAACAATCTTCCTCCTAAGAAAATATATGAACATCGAGACAAAAGTCAAACTACCATGGGATCGTATATACCCAACATAATCATGGAATCCTTTATGGGCTACAAATAGGTTAAGTGCTTCCTCTTTTTTCTAGTGGCTCACCTCTTCAAATATAATTCCTTTTTAAAAGCTTCAAACAATGCCCTTATCCAAATGGAATTTTCATAGTTAGGTTCTTGAGTATGTTTTTTGATGTGGTATTTGTCCATAAACATTGTAGAATTAATATAAAAAAATTTGCAATGGTTTCATCCTAGAAAAATGAAATTGTAACCTAGGAAATACAATTAAATACTAATAAGCCATACCGACCATGAAATTTTAATCCATGAAATGAAATTCGTTATGGTCTCTTCAACCATTCTATACAGGGAATAAAATCATGTTGTTATATTGTAAGTCAGTGTGATCTACTGATGTTCATTTTTTCTTTCTTCTCAATGAATCCATTTGAAATCTGCAAAGACTAAGTAACCAAATGATCTAGGGATGCTCGACCAGGACAGAAGAAAATGTTGTCTATTTATCAACAAGAGTTGAATATGGTCTACTTTTATTAGTGTTTGAGGAAAAATAAAAACTCTATAATTTCGGTCCAATCATCATAAATTCACATCAGAGGGATCACAAAAACACAATGGCCGAATCAATTTGAAACAAAAAATCAATGAGTCATCCATGGAAAGAGAGGAATTGTGAGAGAATACAAATCCTAGGAGTCTTTGATGAAAAGCATGACTAAAATACCGAAATCCACATGAAATTTGGTTTTTTAAAACCTAGAAATTTATATCACATAATTTCAATGTTATACATAGAGCATAAACATAATTAATGCACAACATTCCTACCATTTTTTTTATACAATTATTTTAATACGCAGAACATAATTTCAACAAATTTTTTTATCAACCAGATCAGAGTCTTAACTTATCTATTCAAATTGTATACCAACAACCAACTGAGCGAGTTGTTTCCACCCAACCATAGGAAAATCCAAAATGTATTCCACCTCCTAGATGGGATATGATACAACCATGGAGACGAAAGGATAGTAAACTATGAGTTTTGGCCTCTCATCAGTGTTTTCCTCTGCATATTTCTTGATGACATTTCAGTTCTTTGGCACCCACATACCTACCCCACACAACACAAGCAGTATTTCGTTCTCTATTTTTCAATACCTCAAAAATTACTCACTCTCATGTTATTCAGTGTGTGCATAGAAGGTATGGACTGTGTCTCAAGTTTTAGCTCAATTTTTCATATTTTCATGGCTTCTTCTCAAAGCTTCCATCTTCCATTCATTGTTGGTTGGTTTATGATGGGCTTCACTCTCCTTTTCCAATGTGTAACCTCTCCAAACTCTCTTCTATCACTTTTTATAACCACCTTTTTCTTCCAATTCAATTTTTCCTTATGCATAATGGTTAGAGAGTTCAAACTCAAATTCTCCTCCTAGCTCCAAGAATGTAGGGGAGAAAATTTTCTAAACTTTAGGAGTTGTGGCTTAGATTGAGGAGTTGGTTTCCTCCACTCCTCTTAACTCATTTTTATTTTCACATTCAAAATCGAAATTTGGTGAGGGTTCAAGGTAGTATAAGGTAGATAGTTTAGGAATAAATTCCTCTTAGACCCCCTCAAATTTCCCCTATTTTGGTATCATAGCCCCTATAGGCGCTCAATCTCAATTGATATGATCTTCACCTTTATAAACTGTAAAAAAAAAAGATGTACAATATTCACAGTACCATGGTCTATCTGACCCATGGAGTTAGTTTACCAGAGTTATAAAGTAATAATTCAAATTATTTAACTATTTATTTACAAATAATTCGAGTAAAAATTGGGATATTACAAGATATAGTGGAAAGGGGAGAGAGAGAGAGGGAG
>SNQJ01S0091490.1:8388-18977 GCA_010110895.2 Picea sitchensis | reverse complement strand
ATTTTAGGACTCCTGGCCACATCATTGTTGTCAAAGATTTTTTCTAGTGGGACCAGACCTTTGGGAATGATGTTATTTTTTAGCTGCATTATATCCTTACCAACAATCTTATTCTTGAAATAGCCATCATTTTCAAACACAACTGCATCTTCTTCTTCACAATAATATTCCTCATCAATATTCAAATTTTCAAATTCGTCATCCATCTTAAGGGAACTTTCTATTTGTTTATCATCTTTGAAAAATTGCTAGTACTTAATGTTATCAGGTACTCCTGACTTGTGCTTGACCTCAATCTCATATCTTTTGTTAGGAAAATTTGGAATTTTGAAAACTGAGGCTGAAGTAGCGAAGGCATCAACAATCTGATTCTTCCCCCCTGGAATCGCTGAAAGATTATACTATGGAAATTATTCAAGAATATCAAGAACTATATTCCTATAGGCTCTTAATCTAGGATGCTTTTCTTGATATACACCCTTTATCTGATTTATAATCATCTCAAAATATCCATGTACAACTATCCTCCTAGCACCCATTTCTTTCAAAGTCTTCAATCCCAACACTAATGCCTCATATTCAACCATGTTATTTGTGCAATCAAAAGTAAGATTATAAGAATAAATTTTTGTACCTGATTTGGGGGGGTTAATCCACACGCCAACCCCTGCTCCTTCTATGCTGACAGCTCCATCAAAGCTCATATTCCACATTTATTTTTATGCATTGTTTTGTTGATCTAGAATTTTCTTTGTTTGCTAATCAGGTTTGTCTTTGATAGTCATATCAGTCTTTGGCACCTCCTCTTCAAAACTCAAATCATTAAAGAAAATAGAAGAACTAATCTCAGTTTCCATAGAATAGATGGGATGTTTGTTGGGCTGGGATTTGTTACTGATCATGTATTTGAGAAATACTTCCCTGTACAACCTCCTATATTGACCAAAAATGGGGATAGTGGTGTATGGAATATCCAATTTCAAAGTCTCTTTCAACTTTGCAGCCCATGACCTAGATAACAACATGCCAAATTTAGGAGGGATATCATCAACCACCACATCCATGACCATATTTTTTGTTGGAATTTGAGACAAATATACCACCAGATATTTGATTAGGCCCAAGCACTTCACCTTCCTTGAATCAAAGGAGAAAATATCTTTGTAAGGCCTTGTAATGTCTAGGCCCAATTGGTCCATGACCAACTTGGGCATCTGATTATGGGATTCTCCTGAATCCAACATAGCATTATGAAAATTCATATAATGAATCTTCATACTAACATAGAAAGGAGGGACATCATCAACATCACTAATATCCTCTACACGTGGGCCAAACAATATGGCAGGATGATCATCTTGTATATTTAAAGTATCATAAGTTTCTTCCATCTCGAGCATTTAATGATTTGATTTCTATATTCACCATTCTTTATCATCTCATTGAATGGAATATAGATTTTAATTTTGGCCATCTCACTTTAAAAGTTAAAGGAAGATGAGGTTTTTTCTACCTCTTTGATGACTATCGCCTTTCTTGGTTCAGGCATTTTCTTTGGAGGTTCTTCCTTCTTATTTCCTTTCTCCACAACATCCTTTGCAACAGAGTCCTTTTTAGGATAACTTGAAGAAGGTGTATTATTTTGAGATTCTTTGGTAGGATTTCCCTTTGGAGGATTTGTAGGAACCTCTTTGTTTCGAAGATTATATTGTTTCTGGAATTGCATGATGGAATTGTCCATCCCTGTTTGGTAATATTCCCTTTCCACTGACAACCTCTCATCATTATCCTACATGAATATTTCATTTTCATCCATGAACTGATCATGTTATTCTTTAGTTAAAAACACCTATGTTTCATCATCATCACAACAATGCATATTGTCTTCAAAAGTTTCATCAAAATTTTCATTTATAGTATTATTTTGAAAAGGAGGTCTTATTTGTTGATCACCCTGGTTCCTCTGATCTCTTTGTATGATTTGTGGAATTGTTGGTCTCCTTTGATTCATGGGTGGAACAACAACTTGTTCTCTGGTGTTAGGATTTTTATCTAAAGACATCCTCTCCATGAGTTTCTCCATGGTCTTCATCATCAACTCAAACCTCTCTTCTGATGACTGTGAGGTTGAAGGTTGTGCCTTATATTGAACCTTGTTCATGTCCCTATCAGAATTATATTTGATCTTTACTGAAGCCATTAGATTTAATTCAAATTCTATTGCATCACTCATCATATCATCTAGTGAAGTGAATCTTCTTTCCCTCAACAACAAAGAAAAATAACTTTCAAAGGAATCAACATATCTAAGTTGAGCAACCCTAGGAGGAGGTTTTACCTCAGTAGGAATTGAGTTGTAAACTTTGATAAATATAGATGAACACTTTTGTACTGTTTCATTAGGTGACCTTCTCATGTTGTTATACTAGGTAACAATTGAACGAGGTTTTTATTGTCACCCCACTTTACAACACAACGCGTTTCAAAGGCTTCAAAATTTAAGATACTTGCTGCTGAGATAACTCTGAACCATTTTATGATTTCTCCTCCAAGACTTTGTCAAAACAACCTCATTTTTTCATATTCATAATGTACTTAATCTAGGTCCACAAAATCATTAAACTAGTCTAAATGTTTTTGGGCTGGTAGATTGCCTTCAACATCATACAACTTAATCCTCTGATTATATTCCTAGGGAAAATCATGTAACTGATAAAGTAGAACAAGAGGGGAAAACCTAGTTGCCATGGATGCAGTAAGAACTTGAAGTGGATGATTGTTATGAATAGGAATCACAACGGGTTTAATAGAGGCAACTGAAATTAAATCTTGTAATCTCTTCTCATCAAATATGATTTCGTTCAAACTGGACTCATATTTAGTTCTGAACAGAGTTTGTTCAAATTTAAAATCAAAATCAAGGTATTCAATGCTTTTTACTCCATCTTTGGGAAAATATAGATATCTTTCTAGACACAAAACTGAGCTTATTGGCCTTTCTTTTCTTTTGTGTACAATTTTCTCAGGGTCATAAACAAAGATTATTTCTTCTAGGTCTAGCTTTCCCTTGGTATGAGTTCTTTTGGGAGCTAGGATTTCTCGCTCAAACTAATTTATGCTACTGGTCTCTTTATAATGGAGTTTCCAGGGTAGATGTAGTATCATACAATAAAGTGTTTGATTCACTATCACCCTCAGGAATCAAATATGAATCTTTAAGTCGTTCTTTTACTAGGGAATATTTCACTTTCATCCTCGACAACGACGCAAGAATATTAACACTCTGTAAATTTGTTTGGCTGATAAAACAAACGATAGAGGTAACATACAAACAAAATTTAAAGCTGGGTACTAGCCTTCTCATCCTAGAGAGGGCTCTCTCCTATCACTTGGTATTTAACATACGAGTTTTCTTTAACAAATCAATTGCTAGGTTTTGTTGTTTTGAAGGGTTTTTATAATTTTGCTGGAAAGGAAGGGGAGGGACACTTAGGGATATGGAGTCAAAATTCTGAAACAAATGGAAGCACTGATTCATCGGTAGAACTCTCCAGACGATAAAGGATAAATGAGGTGATAAATCTGAGTTATAAATTGTAAATTTGTAGAGTGTAAGAAGAAAGGGAAAACACATAACTGTATCTGAGCACTAAATAAATGAATTCTAACTTAGTTAGGAATAAGTTAACACAGTTTAAATTGCTTGAGCCAAGAACATCACAAGATGAATTATGGGCCTTTAACTATCCAATTTAAATAGAAGACAATGAAAATGGAATTTAAGCATACAGGAAATACATACAAAGAGAGGAGACAAAACTCAGATCACCACCATTAGAATATTTTCATGGAAACTTCAAGACTTTTGCATGTGTATTCTATTCATCTTTAGAAAATTACATTGAAGTTTCGAATAGCTAAAATCGTGCCCTTGCACTTATTCCAACCTCTAATACATTTGGAACTCCTAATATTTATACAAGTATAGTTCCTTCGATTTGAAACCGATTACAATGATTAAAATGAAACTTTTTGGTTTTGAAACTGATTACAATAATTACAAATGACAGTTTCGGTTTGAAACCGATTACAATAATTAGCAAGAAAAATTTTCATGATCCAGATTCTGGATCTTCTGGTGTTTTAGTTTCTTTCTTCACCACTTATTTTTCTTTGGTCTTCCACCTGATTTTCCATCTTCTTTGAGATATTGACATCATCTACTAGACCCTGGAAAACAACATTTTGTCTCACCGAGACACACTATCTCCTTCCATTGCAAGTCAGAAGGAATATTGTAATATATCATTTCCTTGATCAAGGTCTCCAGGTCAATGCCGAAAGCATATGACATGACTGGTAGTCCAAGTTTGATTGTTTTGAACTAATTCAGAATTTCAAAGTCTGTAATCATATGGTCAACTAATGTGTCTCCTTTCATATTTTCCTCCAGGGTTTTGAACTTGTAGTGATCCATTCAAAACTAAGTTAAGCGAGCATTCTATTCATCCTGATCATACAATTTTCCCTTGCCATCCCAAAATGTGGGAGGCCTTTGATAAACAATTCTTCAAACAAATCCTTGAACCCTTGCACACTTTTCTCCATCTATGTTGCCTTGGTTTGGACTGATTTCAATAGGTTATTTTTAGAAATAACCCTCCTGGCTCAGATAATCAATGTAGTTCTGTATTTAACTCCAATAGTTTGAAGGTCTGCAGTAGGAATGAATTTAAGTAGATTTATGGCGTTTTGGGCCCATTCTGATGGTTTCTTTGCTAATGTTTCATTCACAACAGTGAACCTTCCTCTGGCTGTGATGGCTATGTCGTCTTTATCATTAATGAAATTCAAATATACTTTGAACTTGGCATCTTCAACAAATATAGAGTCCCATATAATATGCTTGGCCCCTTGCAACAGGCCTTTGCCTCTTAATATCATCTTCAATTTATCTATCCTTTCCTACAAAACTTCATTATCCTTTTGAAATCAAGCCATTATTTCATTCTTTGCTTGCATCTCCTGCTTTAATTTCTCTATGCTTCCTTTTAGCCCTTTGATTTATCCTTCTTTCAGGATAAATTGTGACATAGCCTAGACAAGTCCTTAAGTGTTTGGCCCAGCTTTTGCATTAGGAGGTACACCTACAACCCTGTTTAGCAATTTGGTCTGTTGTTATGACCACTTCACCTTTTTTGGTTCTAGATACAAAATCCTAGCCTTGTATTCCAATGCCTCTTGATGAAGTGTTTCCTTTTTCTATTCTAGAGAAACCAATTCTGTTGTTTGTGGATGCTCCGTGGTATAAATTTTCAATTTCTTCTTCAAGCTTTGAATTAATTTGTCTTTTTCATCTAATGAGGATTTCACCCCTTGGGGGCCATCAAACTCCATCCTCTTGACCCGAGTCTACCAAGCTCTGCTAGATTCTTTTTCTTGCCTCAATTTCCCTTCCAATTTCATTGCATAATATGGCAGCTTTGAATTCTTCAATCTTAAACTCAGGTAATCAAAATACAACATATCACTGGTATTCTTATAGAATTTGACCTTGTCTAGAGAGTTGATGTTGTCATACATTATCTTTATCTCAGAGAATTTGTCTTCATTTGCAACTGCAATGTTAAATGTCATATTATCAACACCCCTTACTATCAACAGAGAATATTTATGCTAAGAAATATTTTCCACTTCATGGACTAAATCCCTCATCTCACCCAGAGCTATGTTTCCCTTTTTAGCATACTTTTTTGCCAAATCTTCTTCAGATTGATAAGATGCCTCAGATTGTTTATTAAAGATGTGTTTCTTGTTGCTAAAGGTTCTTGAGCCACCTTCAAATTGGAGTTTTCTTTCCTTTTCAATCTCTATAGTGCTAGTACCACTTTCCACCATATCCAGATTTAATTTTTCTCTAGGCCCTTCCTTTTCTAAATCCACTATCTTTGGGGACTGTGAAATCTTCATATTCTTAGGAGAAGTCTATTGATCATTGTTTCCCATGGCCTCTGAACTTCTTCTCTTTCTTTGAACACTCATCTTAGGAACTTTGAATATCATTTTATGAGAAGCATATTGTGTTTGAATTTGTTGCAGATTTGCCTCCACTTGTTGTGTTTGACTTTGTTGCAGGGTTTCCTCCACTTGTTGTGTTTGAGTTGGTTGCAAGATTACTTCCATATCAACAAAAACTTCTAGGTTTTCTAGCTTATCAAAACCCTCAACCTTTTCATGCTCAAAAGGGGCGTGTTTGTTCATCAATCTTCTCTTTGATATGATTTGGTGTGGATCATATCTTCTTCCCTATAGTTGTGCAAAACCAAATTCTTTGTTCTTTGATTGAATATGAGATAAGCATGATCTAGTTTTGACAATGAAGGGGACAATGATAAAATGGAACTTGAGGTTGGAGGGTTTGCGCAACTTCAAGAAATTCTCTGTCTCAGATATAATTCTCTGCCTAATGAATTTAAGGGAAAATATTCTGGGGGTCATAAAAATAGGCAATAGATAGGGGGATTCATGATAACCATAAATGCAGATTATTGTTGAGTGTTTTATCACATGAAATCATCAAGGGTCACAGGTGACACTCATGATCATAGGAAAACAGGAGGGTGCAGCTTGCCACGTCAGATATCCCCTATGAATTTTGATTTAGTGCCATCTCTAAACGCGGTTGGAAGGATTCCATAGTTGGAAGGAAGATAAAGCTTTGGCGGGGGTGCGAAAATATCAAGTACGCCCAGATCGCAGAACGTGACCAGATCAATGTCCACAGTTCATTTTGGCACCACAACATGCTAGGGCGTTAAAATCCTTGAGCGGGCTGAAATCTAAACCATGGTATCGTGGGAGAGCTACATGATGGAATGTGATGAGTTTTAGGCCCAAAAGTGGTGTGGGTCCAAATCGCTTTCGACGACCCCAAAATCACGTTATCATCTAGCACCGAATCCAACAACAGCACGTGGCCACACCCTAGTCTTCAAGCCACGTCTTGATCCCGTGGAGAAATCAGTTAATGAACAAGGAATGTTAGTCGAAACCTCACTTCACTCCATAAATAGAAGGCATGAAGGGTCTGTCCATGGAGATATAACTATCAGCCCGAGGTACCACGATGGACGGTTTCTTATTGCAGGCCCTTACTGATCTGAGCTTGCATTTGACAGAAGGATACATGCATAGTATGACATAAGGATCCACAAATTAAAATCCTTGGTCGGGATGGCCAGATGACTCTCCTAGCGGTTTTCCATTGATCTGAGTATAAATAGATCAAATCAAGATTTTGTGGTGGTCGATGGTTGATAAAAGCTACCTATTTGTAATAGTTTGATAGCAGAGTTGTTCTCTGGTTGTGTATGAGACCTAAGACTTTATCATTAATAGAAGTCAACTTCTTTCATCATCCTATTTACTTTTGTGCTTAAACACTCGTGCATGGAAGATCCAGACAAGTGTTGTAGTTGTAGTGTAATGGAGGTTTGATTATAATGTTGTTGTGAGCCGTTTCAATATTTTATTTTGTTGTATTGTCTCCTCTTATGCTGAAATGATCATGCATGGATGATCCATATGAGTTGTTGTAGTTTTATTGTAATGGAGGTTTGATTATAATTTTGTTGTGATATATTTTAGTATCTGAAACTTGAGTTCAAGAGTGCTCTTGTGCCTGATTTTTCTTCAACAAGCTGCTTGAAGGTCGGATGCTCATGGCAGACTTGTACACCTTTCTCAATAATTCTTCCCTCTGCTCACCTTTAGCCTTAACCACTGACTGAAGTTAATGAGGACCTCATTTCCTTATGCATTTATTGTCCAGTTTCTTTGTTAAAACATTCTTGTACTGAGCTTTGTTGATTTGACCTCCACTCATAAACCTACCTCCACAAACATTTTGATGGGTGTTGGGCTTATCCTCCTACAATCTGAGGGTGACTCTCATCACTAACATAGTTCATGAATAGTACCCAATCGCCCACTCCATACACTATATTTGGTTGTAGATAGCTCCTCATGTCATCCAAAACTCTAGGTAAGTTGGTGTTGAAAATCAAAATGTAAACTATGGACATGACTTTGTTTATGAAGATAAACAATGTAATACTTTTACTTTCAGTTTATATAAATGTTTCTTCAGGAAATTCTCTCTTATTGGTTTCTAGGAAAACCTTCAACAAATAGGTGTAATATTTGAAATTCCTTAGAGAGCGAAAATTCACTAACTTTTTATCGATATTATCAACTATGAATTGATCAAAACTGATGAAGACTGACAGACCAGACTCTGACTTTAAAAATTTCCAGAGGAAACCGAGCATGACTTCGGCCACATGTTTGTCATTTTCTAGACCTAAAAATTGACTTAAAAGGAAACAAACACATTGGACTTCAATAACCATTATACTCACATTCATTGGTAAAGACAAACCCTCTAAAAAAAAATTTGGTTTAACAATTGTCTATAAAAACAAATCTCTGACCTCTGATGGACATTCTTTGTATACCCTAATTAGATTTTCTTCATTGAAAGGTTCATAATTTGCGTTAAAAGAGTCTGGTATACCAAGGGACTCTCAAATTGACAGACTCTCTACCTTACACATGACCTCAGACCCTCGTTATTCATAACAACTCTTTCTTCATGTGAATATTGTTCGACGCACCAACCTATAAATTCGGGAAAAGGGATAGTGATTTCAATAGCATAAGGGACTATGGTGGTCTGAACTACTTCAAGGAATGGTAAACACCTTCCTACTTTATCAGATAGGTTTGTTCTGGACACACAGATGGGCGAAATTGTGATTTCGGTAGAAAAAACGTTCGAATCTTGGTTAATTAGGGATTCTTCATTCGCCACAGGATCTTGTTCTGTTAGTGAAGTTATGATAGGATCCAAGGTTCTGATGAAAAATACTTGGAAATGAGCGAAAATGGTGTGCAGTTGGTGTATTGTTGAGTTGCAGTTGAAAGAGGGTGGTCGTGCCAAGGTTCAAATGGTCTAGTGTTAGAAATAATAATAAAATAAATAACAAATGCACTTTTATATTTTTCCAAATTTTAGGGGCATGAGGAAGTGGTTTGGGGCAACCCTTTTTTCACCCTGATATGCACCTAGTGGCTCCATGTATCCCCAAACAAAAACCATGGTTTAAATTTCGTCTCGCTCTCCAAATTTAACCTCCGTGCAGTTTCTCCCCCCGAAATCATCCTCGACCGTTGATCTCGAGAGTTCATGATCTACAACGTATCAGGCCCCATTAGCTTAGAGATTCTACCATATTTAGATATTTCCTGCCATATTTAGCCCCTTCTCTAGTGTATCAGGCTTCGAAATTGGTTTAGTGTCTCGCTATATCCTATAATCTCGATTTCACATAAAAAAATTAATGGTGACTAACATGGGCTCCAACTGGGGATGTTATCCTCCCAGCAAGGTAGCAAAGAATGGTATACCAAGTGGCCACCTAGTGGGATTTATTTCACTCATGCAACTAAATCGATCAACATCTTATTCACATAACTCAAATTATACTCAACATAACTTAGGGCCTTCGCTTCAGGATTCAATTTCTACTAATTTGATTTCAATTACTTCAACTGAAAAAAAAAATGGTTATGTACAATGAAATGGAAAGGGTGAAAATTCATTTAAGCGAGATAATTCTTGAGAAACCTTCCATTCACAGGTCCTCCACCAATGAGATCTCCATTATGTTCCTATAGTAGATAAGCATTATTTCCATGGTATGCCAAATTTTGAAAGGTCCCAGCCACAGATGGTCAAATTTCCCATGCTTTTCTCTGTCTTCATTTTTGGCATCCCATCTCAACACCAAATCCCCCACTTTGAAATCATATTCCTTAGTATGCTCTTCAAAATAATTTTTAATCATGTCTTGGTGTAATTTATAGTTGTTGAATGTTTTTCTCTTGTTTGTTGGACATTGATTAATTCATTCGTTCTCCTTTGAGTGGCATCTGGTTCAACATCTTGCTCCTGTAGCAATCTCATCACTGGTAATCCTAATGAAGTAGGAAAAACTGCCTTTGTGCCATTTACAATATGGAAGGGTGAATGTTATAACCCGAAAATGCACCACACAGGTTTACCTGGCATCAGGCCAACTCATGCCTCTTCCTAGCCAAAGCCATGTTGAACAAATCCTCAAAAAACCACTTAAATCAAGGGACCCGTGCCCTAACCTTTCACTGGGCGTGGGTGACTGCTTGCTGACCTTCTACTGCACGCGGGTATCCGCGGGCTAACCCACTACAACCCGCGGGTACCTAACAAAGCAAGAAATCAGGAAAGTTTCTGCCGGGACACGAGGCTTTTTGTCAGTTAACTGGAACTCTCTGCCATGCATGGCCGAGAGTTCGCCTAAAACCCTAGCTCCTTATAGCCTATAAAAGGAGGGGTAGGGGTACTATTCAAGGAGGAAAAATAATAGCAAAGAAACTCTGCCAAATTGCCAAGTCCATTATTGTCCCAACCCTTTTGCTTTGCCTCAAGCTTCAGGAGAACTTCATGTTGTAGCAGTTGGAGGACAAAAGAAGAGGAGGTGCCCAGGATC
>SNQJ01S0091489.1:12988-24722 GCA_010110895.2 Picea sitchensis | reverse complement strand
GCAGTGACTAGACTTGTGCCCCTAGCATGACTTGCAGCGGCTGGTTGCGGGTCTTCAACATGACTCATAGAGGTTTTCGACCAATCTTTAACATAACTAGTAGAGGTTGGTGATATAATTCCAGTATGATATGCAATGACTAGACTTGTGGCGGTGGTTGATTGCGGCATTTGAGTCCAAGGTGCATGGAAAGATTGATTTTGAGAAATTGCAGGCCAAGAAGGGTTCTGGTATACACCATGGCACTACTCGGAAGGATAATGTCCTCCTCCATACTGATTCATAACAGGTTGTGAGGGCATCAGATTCGCTTGCGAAGAGAAAGAGACATGACAAGGGTTACTCATGTGAGGATATATGTTTCCCCCAGAAAAAGGAAATTCGTTAGAGGGGTTGTCCATACTATAAGTCTGAATTCCTCCAGATGGAACACCAGAGGATAGACGGAGGTCCGCCATGGGAAAAGTGTCATAGGAACCTACATAGCCAAAGAAGGATAGGTGGGTGGAGTGTAATAAGTTGAATTACCACCCATTTGAGCATTCGCTCCTAGAACAGTGGATTCATAGGAAGGAAGATTCCAACTTCCTACCGTAAGAAGTGTTTTAGGGATGTGACTCCCACCAACTGAAAAAGGAGAATAGAGAGGCATCATTCCCCCAGACCCAAAACCAGGATTCACAAAGGATGGTAAGTGTGAAGACGTGTCTGGCATACCATTAGAAAAATGATTATAGACCCAAGGAATTGAATGAGTATTATAATTCAGCATACCATAACACAAAGCAGAAGGATCCAACCCCATGAAATGATTGAACATCATGTGGGGGGTAGTAGCAAATGAGGGAGCCAAAGGAACTCCGCTATCTATGATAACAAAGACTCAGCACAAAATCCTAAGTTCAACTAGTAGTCAAAGAGCACTCCAAAAGTCAAATATCCAATATGCATGTAAACGGGATAAAGTGACTGAGTGGCCTCCCTCGCTAAAGAAGGTATGTCTCGTCCAAGAGGGAATTGAGACTCTTTGCTAAAGTTTGGAGATAACAAAATCAGCTATAGGGGCCCTCGTGGGCTTAAAATCCAGTCGGTCAGATCCCCCCAGAGAGGTAATCTTTCATAAAGGTTGTGTGTTGTTCGACCCCTATATGACCCAGGGTACAAGCAAAATAACCCCTGCAAGTAACTTATGAGATACCTAAGTCAAGCAAATAATAAACCATTGTATAATCGATGCACGAGCGAGAAGTTGTAAGTCTAGATTACCATATGGGTAGGGTAGCAAAGCCCGAAACCTGGAAAGCATCGCCTCTCACAGAGGTATAGATACTAGCAAGATCTCCAAATATGAATAAATCCACATAAATATATCTGACACTAGGCGCGTATCTGGGGGTTATCCCTTCAACTAACTTCGCGTGACCTCCTGATTAACTCCGATCTAAGTGGAGCCTCTTGATCTTACCAATTATACAATGGACTTCTCAACTCCCTGTCTCGGACACATATCTTGATTTAATTTCCTTGGATAAGTTTACTCACAAAATCCTATCCCAAGGCACTAAATCCTAGACTRGTTTGTGCACCCTAAAAATAAAATCATGACTAATCAATTTTAGTTTAAAGCATAAATTTTATTGCTCATGATTACTGAAAAGGGTATGGAAGTGAAACTCATGATATTATGACTCTGCAAGAAAATAAATATAAATATAATGCAAATTCTAATTTTAACTTTTCAATGAATGATATGTGTATAAAAACAATGCAATTTTCAATTTCAACTCTGCAATTCATAAGTAAAATGCAATCTTTCACTAAATGCACTAAGCTAATGATAAAGATTCAGAAGACAAAAATGCCAAGCAATGTAAAATGCCTATTTTTTTGTATTTTCAATCTATTAAAGAGAAAATGCATGGATTGGAAAGAAAATTGATATATAAATTATACTGTGTATAAATGGAATGACTCAAGTAGAATACCAAGTAGCCAAGCAAACAACCTAGAGTTGAAGGACAAATAAAAAATGAAAAACGATGAGAAATTCTACGCCCAAAAATTCAACTCCAAATAGGTTTCCTGTCAACCCATAGAAGCTCAACAGGGACTACAAAGACCTAAGAAGGCTCAACAATCATCAAATCCCACCCAACAACCACAAAACCAAGAAAACAGGCAAGGAAAAGTGGTACACGTGACTGTTAAGGAAAACACTGCATATATACCTAGCTTGCAGTGAGACAACACGCGTGTGTACATGGTTGTCAAGGAAAAAGGCGCGTACATGCTTGAAAACAAGGGTAGGCAAGTGCAAAAGGATGAAAAATCAGACCTAGAGTGAACATAATCTATCAAGAAGTGATACGACAAGAAACAAAAAGGAAAAAGAGCAATACGAGGAGAAAAAGTACTTCAACCCTTAGAAAGAAGATCTCTCCCCAATGGAGTCGCTAGTTCTGTTACGAGGGAAAAACTCTCTATGGCCAGGGTAAACCACAACAGATAGGTATGACTGCATAAATGTACTCAGTTCCAACATATGTTATATAAACCAATGTGCAAGAGAGATAATAAATAAACCTACCTCGTTCCAACATTTGATGATGTTCCACAGTTGATTACTTTGACCCAAAGCTTTGTCCCTGCAACAAGTTCTCAAAAACAAAGCAGAGCAAGTATATAGTGATAATATAAAGGGGTTAGCACATTAGATATCATAATCCATTAATAAACATTACAAATATTCCCATGGATAATAGTCATATATTTGCACGATATCAATTGGATAGGAAAGGAGTATTTCTATTAATAAATGATCAGCAGAAGCAAAAACATTACAGACTTCTGTGTCGGCATGGTTTGAAACCAAGAAACCAAGTTCGTTCCAACTGGGCCTCCACCACTTCAATCATCCACCAAAGGCAATCTCATAGAAAAGAGACAATGACATTCTCTCAACAATAGGGAAATAGCTTGGGGGCTGTACACTGTGTTCAAACTTGAGGGACAAATGGATGCAGACTCAATATGAAGTAATTTCAACACAGTAACTTTTCTCTCAAAGTTGAATGCTTTCTCCTTTTTTCCATTGCTCGGAATTGTGCTCTTATAGCCTTCAAAATGCAACTAAAGGGACAAGTTAGAACGTTTCCAGTATATGGAAGGCCAAGGATCAGAGATCTCCTGTCGTGACATGGAAACCTGACTTTATTTTTGTATTTTCTGGAACAAATCTCGATGTACGCGGGTTGTAGTGGAGCATCCTGTGTATATGCATGATTTATAGTGGATAGGGCCCATATATATGGAAACATATGTATTTTTATCTCTGGATTCATCAAAAGGGATGACAAGTCTGTATAGGGAAATGAAAAAAGGCCCTATGTGCAAGATAGTAATGGTGAGGCAAATCTTGCTATAATAGGGCTATGGACACTCACTAGCAGTGAAGCAATTCCAGGAAAGAGAGGTAAAGCAAACACTTCAGTCTACAATAGTTGACTTAATTTTCTTCTGTCGTGTCACTATCACAATTTCATTGTGGATTTATGAAGTTTCCCCAAAAAAAGGATCACTCGAATTATTTGGAAGATCATTGATGACATGTTCTTCTTTAAGGATTTCGCAAAGACCATTGAATGTGGGATCCTTAAGTTTAATGTTGAATGGACGTTTAAAAAGGTATATGTTTCTTCTATATAATTGAATACACTTTTTTCTTTTTGGAATTCAGAGATAATTGGTTTTCTCCAGTAAGTCGCCATTTGTTGTGGGTCATTTCACAACAACCCCCCCCATATTTCTTAATTTTATGGGGCCCCAAAAATGTTTTTTCTTCTACCCTACAATACTTGCACCCTTACTTCTCTAAGGAAACCCAACCTCAACTCATATCTGTTTTGGGATCGCGTTCATCAGAGTCCATTTTTAATGCGTTATTTTAGACTCTGATCTTCGCACTTTGATCACTCTGGCTATTACTCTATTTTCTTTCATGAAACCCCAAATTTTGTGATGACCTTTAAAGCGAACACCACCACCCCCCCCAATTGGATTCCCAATATTGGACTGTTGACTTCCCGTTTTATCGATTCCCCAATGAGTCTCTTTTACTACTTTCAGGACATAAAAGTGTTTTTAAGGCATCGAAGGAATATTTCCATCAATACCATCCTCGTCAGTAGCCCTTTTTTTTAAGCATCATTTTATCACTTTCTAAAAAGAAAACTTCGATGGCCTCTTGACCCTTCTCATGCGTGTCATGCACTTTCTCCTAGGCCAAAAGGATATTATTTGATACTGTTGTCATCGGAGCTCAAACTTTTCCATATCCTTAAAACCTCCAATAACTAAGTCCCAAAATCCGATAAAGCACATAGTTTAGCATGCTTTTCTAAAAAATAATGAATATATTGTCGATACCTTCACCTCGGGTTTTAGTTTCTCCCTCATCCTGATTCACCCCGATGCCAACACCCCAACAGGTCCCGCCACTTTTTGTATCACTATTCATTGAATGACATTTCAGGCCTACCCACTGGCCCACATGGAAGGGAATATACCTTCGATACCTTTCCCTTCAGAGTTCAAAACAACCACGATATTTCATACTATGAAATCTCGACCCCGATAAAGGTCTTATTTGAGGATTTGGCTTAGCAATTTCCTTGATGTTTTAATTAATGCACCTATCTTACTTAATAATCTTTAATTAAGGAAATGAGGCACATTAACGAGAAAAGTGAAGATCSGATTTGGAAATWTCCTCGTACACACCTGAGTTATGGCATAGTCGTGCTAGTTGAATGTGCATTATGAGTTATAAAAAATACCCTTTTCAGAACACAACTTGCACCGTAAKTTTTCGAAACTCAGTACGCGAAGTTTGATTTTCACCTAGACTCCCTCACCTATTGAGTTTTCCTTCTCTGTTACCCACAACTACTTGTTTACTAGTAACCTTTTGTTTTCTAGCACTTAACCAATTTTTCATTATTACAACTAATGTGTTATTCTTAAGATGATATGATATTCCTTTTAACATGTTATTATTGCATATTAATTTTTCCATTTTTCATGGCGATCCAGAACCCCAAAATATCTAGGATATCGGTGTACTTCCAGGGTACTGCAGGCCTCGAATCATCATCTTGTCCGATCGAAACTCTAGTGAATGACACAATTCCTCATACTGGCGAGGACCATTTCCTCGGCTTTGAAGATATATACATAATTTTTTACTCTGCATATTTTCCTCAAGACGATGAAGTTTTAGAGGTGTACCAGAATATCTTGAAAAGCGGTATTCACCGAGTAGCTTCCAGGCCACAGCTGTTCCCATACAATGAGGAAACACATTGGTTTCTTAGGAATTTTTCCATGACAAACATCATAAGAAAGAAAGTGACACGAGTATCGTCCCTCAAACTAGAGGATATTAGTGCCAAATATCACCTCCCTTCTCCTACTTTCTTGTTGGATGAACCTTTCCTAAAGGGATTCGCCCAGGCCAACAAAGGACCGATAAAAAAATGAAACACTAGTGGGTAGATGAGGATGAAAACCTTAAGAAATGTTAGAAATTGGTCCCCACCCACAGGCTTAAAACTCCTTACAAGCTATTGGTGGTCATGCTTTCCTATTTATACAGGGAATAAAAAAGTACGCACTGCCAAATTGACTGGTTACCTTTGGCACACACTGTCATTAGAACAGGAAAAGTATTCAATTGGTCATATATCCTAGCCTTTAATGTATGTCTTCATGCAAAAAATCTCCCAGATATGAAGAAGCCATGTTTTTATATGTCTTCTTATATGATAGACGCCATTTGTTCCTCCATACATTTTCCTGAACTGGGATGGAATTGGAACCGAAGTCAGACCCCCATTCATGTTTACTGCTCCCAATTATGGACCGTAAATTTTAAATAGAATTTTTATGAGATTTTTAATTTATTCCTTGCCTCTCTGCACTCCATCCTTTTTATCTTCCCCAAACACAAGATATCCTTTGAGTATATAAATGGGATGAAAGGGGTGGTTGATTGGTTTTTCTACAAGTACTTTTCTTTCATCATGGTTTATGGGACCAAAGGGGCCCCACATATCTTGCCATATTTCATCCTGGACCGAGTACTAATGAGGAAAACAACATACCAAACGATGGGGTCCGGAGTCACCACACTATTGAGAACCAACATTAAAATACTTTTACCAATCTTCCCTCTCCACACTAGAAGTTATTCCATCTCCAACATTCAACACTCAAGGAAGAAGGTGGAGACCTTACAAGACTGAATCATGTGCTCGGGTGAGCCTAAAGGCCATGATCCTCATGATTTGCCTACCATTCATGTCAGGTATTTCAGCCTCACTCATCCAAATATTCACGTTTTTTATTTTGAAGAGGAAAAATTTAAAGGAGTAATCTCATACGATGAAATCTTGCACCAGCTGCCCCACAATGCAGCACAACGAGAAATTTATCTCGAACAGGAAGAATTGAAGACAAAAAATTCATCTCAATTGCATAATTTGTGTTAGCAAGATAAAGATACCGACAGCCAAAGAGCAGGAAAATACCCAAAAATAAAAGCACATTGAGCAGAAAAGGCTCCAAGTGGATCAAGATTATCAAAGAAGATAGACTTCGGAAAAGATCAGGCTAGAATGTGAGCGCACGACACATCATACAACTCTGCAGAAGAAGAAAGAAGAAGAATCTAAAAAATCAACAGAGGAGGAGGAAGCCAAGAGTCTAGCTAATGAAGTGCAATCTAGGAAACTGACTAAAGAAGCAAAGCGAAGCGATTGGCTGACGAGGCTGAATCAAAGAAAAAAGTTGATGAGATTTTAAAGCATAGTTTAAACCAAACCCTAGGTACTCCATCGACACCAACCCTTGGCATTATGAATATACCTCCTCTGTATTATACCCCCATAAGCTCCATACCATGGGATTTCTCCCTCTCTTCTCAAGCTCTCAATTTCGAAGGATCTATAGTCGCCATTGGAGACTACTATTTTGACAATAGAACTAGAAGTATCGAGAAGAGATCAGCTAAAAGAAAAATAGGACAAGACTCCAAGATTAATTCACATGCAGGAAGGATTTTTGAATGGAAGGTCAGTCTTAATCCTTAAGAGAACGCGGTTCAAGCGGTTTCAACGCTCAACGCCTTCGCAGGATTAAAAGTCTCCTATGTTTTGGAGGTAACTAATTCCCTGAACATTGTCAGGACTCGAGTAATAGAGATGGAAACATATTTGAAAGGAATAAAATACTAATTTGATATAGATTTCAAGGAATATGTTATCACATCTGGAAGTCTAAACTCAGGTAATATCAATGGTGCCCTCTAGGCACAAAATGACCACCTGAATGAAGAGTTTGAAAAGAGGATGCAAATACTACGAGACACCCACAGGAATGAGTTGGAATTGGAAAGACATAAACTTAATGTCACTCTAGAAAATATTAGTGCCTCAACATGTATCGTGGATTCCATCAAATCACAAGCACTAGCTGTCTGCAAAGATATAGATAAGAAAAAGAGCGAACTCCTTGGTCTATTGATTGACATATAGGTAGAGCGTCAAGAACAAATTAATCTATAGAATACTATGATTGAAACTCGAGGAATGTATCAGGAAGATAGCAAGGCTTTTAAGGAGATGGTAAATTGGCAAGTCTGGCTACAACCTACACCTACCTCCCTGCCCATTTACTTGAAAAGAGAAAGACTCGGGTACCAAATGCTTTTTGACACTAGCAAAACTCTCTTCACGAGTGTTTGTTCCACCCAAGGGGTGGTTACTGACACATGTGCACAAATATGGAAATATGTTAATGATCTCGTCGCAGAGGAAGGGGTACAACCATTGCAATCTATAGATGAAACATCTTATGTCAACACTAGAGCGATTGAGGTGGTAGATTTGATGATTTTTTATGAAAAATCAATTGAATAACATATGTTGTTTCCTACCCAACTCACCCATAAGATTCAATCCTTTGTAAAAGCCATAGTTGATCAGTTACATCAAGAAGTGGTCACAAAAGTCTGTAATGAAGAATTAGTCTTAGAGAGATTGCAATCGAGAAAGATTGAGACAATTTTAAATGACTACTCCACTTGGAAGGAATACCAAGACCAACAACAGGAGCATACCATGTCATGGTTACAAAAATTATCATTTCTTTCCAGATGTTGTTTTCCTTTGATTTTGTCATCCTTTCTGGAAAATGGAGAGTCCTTTTTATGAAACGACTCAAATTTCTATGATTACCACAAAAACAACTGATTGTAAAGATTCGCTCCTCACTATATAAAGGGAGCACTTCCCATTTGAAAGGTATTTTGGTTTTTTAAGCTAGCAAGACAGTATTTTTGCTCCAATTTAATCTGAATCCAATAGACATTCTAAATATGAATATTATGGTATTGATATGTGTGAATGAGATTTTTCTATTTATGCATCTCTCTATTTGTAGCCTGTGAACATTAGTTAATGAATCACTTCTAAAATAATGTTTGCATTTTACAACTATCACGGTCTTTCAGGATGAGTACATAAATCGTAAAATGTCGTTAAGTTTATCAATTCTTTGGTTCTAACAGATTATGCTATCAAATTCATTTATCACTTGTGTCACGAATTTATTCTTCTCAAGTTATGCACATTCTTCACTATATTAATTTATTATGTTATTTTTCTCCTTATCAGGATAGGTTAATTTAAACAGTATTAGTTTAGAGATTGCATATTAGAATAATAACCACTTTTCTTAGTCTAATGTTAGTTAGTCATGCTTACTCCTTTTTCTGATTCTTTTTAATTAATATGAGAACCTTTGGTTCTCAGATTCATATTTTAGTTATCATTTTGTTATTATTTTAGTTAGTTGGTAACCAGGCCAAAATCTAGTTGGAAGCGCTATCCCAAACAAGAGTGGGTCTAGTTGGGACCCGTCATCGGGCATTTTCCCTCAACTGATTGTACGGGTCATTTTGGCCGATCAACACTTGCTTACAAAACTATTGCAAGCTTTCACATATACGCATGATAATCTTGGGTACTTCATTTATGGATACTTATTGGTAGTATTGGCTATGTGGAAGTGACAACTGATGAAGGGTCATAGCATCTGCCACTCTGCAAATCCTCGGATTGCCAAGCCTTTCGACCCATGGCATATTCTCACAAATAGAAACAACTCAATAGCTCACATTGCATCCTTTCTGAAGTGGCATAATGAACTCATTACTACGACACAAAGGCTACGAATCCCACATGCATTGTTAAATACACACACCCATGATATTTGGTTTGGAATGAGTTGTGACCATACATTCATGTTACCTCTCACAATTGATCCACCACTCTTCCATATGACCCCTCTGTCATTTTATATCGATGAGGTTGTGTTCGAAAAGGAGGTCACCACATGTTCGGGCGTCATTGTGGAAAATAAGCGATCAGGTACCCTCTACACGATTCCTGTCATTGCGTAAAGGCTTGCTCCTTCGCATCCACCCGATGCAAGTACCAACTCAAAAAAGTGAGACAAGAAACCTTCCAAATCAGCCACGCTTAACCTACAAACAAAACACATAAATTTTAATAAAAATAAAAATAAATAAATAAATGCAATACGAATTTTAACACGAATTTTAACTACTAGGGATGTTACAAGTATGGATAAAATCTGAACAAAGAAGCCAAAATCAACAATTCCCGGTTAAAATATCAAATATGCTTTGTGGATTCTTATATCAAGTTTGCAAAGAAGCACTCATCTAATCATTGTATTTCGTTAAAAACAATTGCAGTAAGTAAAAGTATGCATATAGTGAAATCAAATATCTGAATAATAAAAGTGAAAAATGGAAAACTCAATACTTTAAAAGAAAGTATAAGTAGTAGCTCAGTTTCAACGTAGAAACCTCAGAATCTAGCGCTAAGACTAACACATGCACACAAGCAGAACAAGAAAAGAAATTGATTTCAGCACACTCAAAATAGAGAAGGCTTCGCATGCGCGTCTTCTAGCCTACAGACAACCCACGGCTTGATAAAAAAAATAGGAAGACACAACAATAACACCAATAATGAGCTTCTTTTCTCTTTTGATGTGATTCGGAAGTAAATAAAATTAGGGAACATGACTAATTTCTTCCGTTATGGGCCTGGTTACTCCGAGAATTCAATGAATAAGGTGAACAGTCAGTGGGCCTATCCGCTTAAATCGAAGGTTGCAGGTTTGAGCCACGAATGCAGAGTCGAAGACTCTTAGTCTATCTCATTAATTCAATGGCCACGAATTTATTCAATGGTATGGGGTTTTCCCCGAAGCTTTAGATAGATATGTGGAAGGATTCTTTGGCACATGAACTCTGTTTTAAATTATGTCATCCCCGTACAGCATGAACCTTCATACTTTCTTTTCAAGTTGTGTGTGCATGGATCCTAAGGCTTATTTTATCTTCTAATGCTTATGCATGATTTAGGTAGTCAAAAGTCGTCCCCTAACCTCAACATAGAGTTGAACCCATGACCTCGTAAAAGAGGGCCAAAGTCTTGACAGTGGGGATCCAGCCAACTGGACTACCCAACGAGGCGACATAGAGTCGAACCCACGACCTCGCAACAGAGGGCCAAAATCTTGACATAAATTTGAACCCAGGACCTTGTAACAGAGAGCCAAAGTCATAACAGAGGGCCAAAGTCTTAACAGCGGTGATCCAACCAACTAGACTACCCAACGAGGCTAAGGCTTATGCCAGTCCAATTCACAATCAAAGTCCTCCCAGTGATCAATCAACTGTTCACAATCTCTGTACCTAAAAATTCCGGTTGAAAATAGAGCCATATAATTCTATTTTAGCGGTACTACCAAAAAGCATATTTTAGACTTAATAGAAAACAAGAGACGAAAAAAAAAATATCTGAGAAAAAAGGGGCTCAAATGAAATAAAATGGAGCAAACACACATTTCTAAAGCCGAATCCGCACTCGAGCTCGAGAGTTTTAGAGTCGAATGACAGAATCCATGCAGCGAAGAAAACAATTATACAGCGAACAACTAAAATTTTCCAGAAGAACAAAATAAAAAAACCAGCCAACTCGCGACTCACCCCAAAACTCCATTTTCATGAGTAGAATTCGTTGCAGCAGGTTATATTGCGGAGAAAGATCGATGGAGCAAAGAACGCAACAAACAATCACTAAACCCATTGCTCAACGCATTGCCAAGGGGGAGGAGCTCGCGACCATTACCAGAACTCCGCCACCGTAGCAGAGAGGGAGAAGTTGAGGACGCATTTGCGTAGGGAGAGAGAGGCGACAGTGATGGAGTGTTAGGTTTGAAGGACGCGTAGGGTTCGAAGAGACAGGTGTAGGGTTTTGTAAGAATAATTGGGCACGTGGGCCTCATGCGAGGACCCGCCACCCACGTTAAATTTGTTTTTTATTTATTCGTATTTAGTTTTATTTTTTATTTTTTATTTTTTTGTTTTTTGTTTTGGTTAAATTATTAAGGTTTCAATTTGAATTCAATGTAAAAAAATTTAAATGTTTGATTTTAAATTATATTTAAAATATTAATACTATTACTAAAATTTAAATTATTTAAATTAAATTAATTACCTTATATTAAATTAAATTAAAACTCAAAATTATTTAAATTTAATAATATATGCTAAGCTTACTAACAAAAAAAAAAAAAT